>JAQZBX010030769.1:0-26648 GCA_029593785.1 Cabassous unicinctus | reverse complement strand
CTTGGGTCACACCTGCTCTCCAGTCAAGAGCCTCTTAGCTCTAAGCCACCCACTTAGGTACAGCAAGATTCACTTAGTGACATGGTCTAGAATCACATTTGGTATAAGAGCTAAAAAAAGACCTTGGAGATTATTTGATTTTCAGTCAAGCTTCATGTTTGGTAGATGAAGTGTCAGAGGGTAATTAACTTGCCTGGAGTCTGGCATTAACAGAGCTTGCCTCCAGTCCCCTATGCTTTGGGCCACTCTGACTTCCACAAACTCAACATTCTCAGCATCAGCATAACCTAGGATCTTGTTAGAAATGCAAATTATGGGGCCCTGCCCCAGACCTACTGATCAGAAACCCTGAGGGTGGGACACAACCTTCTGTGTTTTAGCAAACCCTCCAGGTGAGTCTAATGCTGCTACAATCTGAGAACCACTGATGTGGCGCTCACAGGCCATTGTTGGGACTGGCTTTTATACTGAGATGGGAAGCTATTGGGAGGTTGGGGGCAGTGGGATGACATGATCCACCATTTAAAAAAAAAAAAAAAACCTTGTGCCTGGGTCCTACCCCCAGAGCTTCTGATTTAATCAGTCTGAGATGTGGCCTGGACATTGGAAATTTAAAACCCTCCAGGTGACTCTTCTATGCAGCCCAGGGTGAAGTCACTCTTCTCTGGAGCTTGGAGCTTGGTGCAGTGAAGCTGCAGTGCTTGGCCGTGGCTCTCCCAGTGCCATCTTTCCCCAATGAGTCAGGCCTCCTGGCAGCCCAGGACCCTACATGAAGGTAATGTCCTTGGACAAAAACCCATGTCTTAAAGCTTCCCCTCTGCCCATTTCTCTATTGAAACTTCTGAAGGAAATCTGCTAAGTAATAAGCTATGCAATGCTTATGACTAATAATGGACTTCAATGGTTATATGGTAGTTTATTTTTGAAACCGATCTCCTAAAGGAAAGAAAATCTACCAAAAGGGATTCTGGGAATCTGAAGCTGAAAATCCTCCCCAGCCCCCCTAACTGTATGGTGGTGACAGGCACCAATGTTGCCCACATGTGACACCAGCCCTGAGTTGGAGTGCATGGTTTCAAGCAATATCACTTTAATGGTCTAGTCTTTTTTCTGACTCTATGAAATCCCTCAATGTTCTTATCATACGAGAATCTGAAATCATTTATCTCCATTTCCTTGGAACAATCTTTTAATCCACCTCTCCTTTCTACCCAGTGCCTGAAGTCAGAGGATGAAGGAAAGGTGAGGAGGGGACTGGCTGCCCTTTTACTTCTACTACTGCTAGTAGCAACTCTACACACAATTAAATTCACTCCTCCTAAAAATCTCAAGCACCAAATCCCAAATGCCTCATTTCCACTGGACTTTATCTCTTTCCTAAAATGCTTCCTAAGCTCAGTATAAGTATTCATTGTAAATGCACATATATGCATATGTATTTATATATCATTTTACAAATTAAAAAAAATTTAAAAAAAAAAAGCATTCATTGTAATAATAAAAATAGTGGTGATGTCAGATGTAAAAAATTTCCTCTCCATGGCATCATGATTTACATTGGACCTGAGGGTTGGGGAGAGCCCATGATGGAAGAGCTCGGTGGTCAAGTGCTGGGGGGACCACACCTCTGAGTTTATGCTCTCTTGGCACAATTATTGACTGTGCCCTTTCACTCTCAAAAGTGTCCTGGTTTGAATGATAAACTATATGGTCACCCTGTTAAGAACATGAATTCAAACTCTAGCCTTGCTTCTTACTAGCTGAGTGACTTTGGGCAAGTTACTTAAGATTTATGAGCTTCAGTTTCCAGATCTGTAGAAAGGGGTTACTATTTTTCCCAATTCATAGAATTGTTTGGAAGGACTGGATATGCACAGTGCCAAGTATATGATAACAATGCCATATGAATTAGCACTCATTCCAGAATTACAGAACATCCACGTACATCCTACTCATTTGTGGACTCACCTTGGAGAGAATGTAGGCTTGTTTAAGGAATGTTTTCCATTGGGAAAAGGCTGGGCTTGTAACCAAGCAGGCTAGCATTCAAATCCCAACTGCACCACTTAATAGCTCTGTGAACTTGGGCAATTTAAATGACCTTTCTGAGCCTCACCTTGCTCATATATGCAACAGGGATAAAAAATCTCAGAGTTGATGTGAGAATAAAACGAGATAAAGGTATTGGAAAGCACTGTGTACTTTGTACAAACTCTATCAATGCTGCCTCTTATCATTACATTTAGGGAAACGGAGGCACAGAGAGGTAGGAAGACCTGCCCAGGTACACAGGTAGGGCTCATCAGGTAAGGACAGAGCAGGTCTCCAAAGTTCTGGTCCCGTGCACTTTCCACTATATCTTGTCTCCTCCTTAGGTTCAAATTGTGTCCTAAGCTTATCAGCATCATTTCCAACTCTAAATCAGTAGTTCTCAAGCTCTCGCCTTTATCATGGAAATTGGAAACAGGAAAAGGAAGCATCATAGTTACATACAGCTGGCCATGGGGTGTCTGGATTAGAACCAAATTTCTTGTTTATGGAATTGATGACACCTCGCTGGTTGTGTGGCATTGGGCAAGTTACTCCACCCCGCTGAGCTGGCATTTCCTCATGTGTAAAAAGAAAATAACACCCCATGCAGGATGAGCGGGAAACCCAAGTTGTTCTGACTCCTGAGCCCATGTTTTAAACTCCATTCTGCCCCACGTTCAGAAGCTGTTCAAGGCCATTTGGGCCATTAAGATAAAGTCAGGTAGTAAGACTAGAGTTTCTGAATTATAACCTACATTTTAGGTATGTGGGACTGACTTCTAAAGTTTGGGATTTGGGTTAAGGTGCACGCTAAGTGTGATGCTACCTCATGTGTATAGTCTCTAAAGCATTTGGCCTGCTTTTATTTTCCATCCTACAGACCTTTAAGACAGACAGTTTTTGTAAATAGAATTTTATGGGAACATAACCATGCCCATCTATTTATATACTGACCATGGCTGCTTTCTCACCACTACAGCAGAGTTGAATGTTTTCAGTAGACACTGAATGGACTGCAAAGGCTAAAATATTTACTATCTGACCCTTTACAAATAAAGTTTGCAACCCCTTCATAATAGGGCATAACCCCACTTTAAGTTTTAATAATAGTATTTACAATGATACACGATGCTATTGGTTGCTTATTCTGTGCCCAGTGCTGTTCTAAGGGATTATTTAATATTTGCAACAACCCCAAGAGTTATAAAAATACTATTATTCCCATTTTACATTTGAGGAAACTGAGGCAGAGGTTAAGTCACATTCTCAAGGTCCCATAGCTGGCAAGTTGGGATTGTGTCCCAGATGTGTAAAGTATTAGACGTCCTGAAACTCTTTCATGTCCATTTTCTTTCCTGATCAACTCGATCACTCGTATGAGAGATGATTTTAGGCAAGCCACAAACATGACATTTAAAACATCTACTCCTATGTTAAGAAAGCTACTCCCTTTTAAATTATGTTTCAGTTCCTCTTTAACTTTATTTACCTTCCTTTTAACAGAGAGAGTAAGCAGTCTCTTCACATACAAGAGTACTTGCTAAAATTTTACTGTGTTGCTTTGTTTCACAGAATTTACTTTCATGGTTGTCCTCTCTTTGTGGCCAGCGATCCTTGTTTTCCCTTTGTGGTAGTTTCCTTTAAAATTAAATTTATTTAGGATTTTTTGAAAAAGAATAAATTCAAGTCTTAAGGAAACCTGTTAATGGTGGTACAGGTGTTGTGCAGATGTGACAAAAATCACTGCAGGAGCACAGAAATGAATGGCAGAGGTGGGAAACCCTGCCCAGAGCACTGGCCAGGAGTCAGGCTTTAGTCCCAACCTCACAGCAGTTTGGTACCTGGCTATGGACACACTGGTCCCCTCCCTGCATCTCAGCCTCCTTATCTAGTGAATGAAGGAGTTGAATTAAATTATCTCTAACATTTTGTGACATCCCACTTTATTCTTCGCAGGCTAGAATTCATTGTATTTTAACTTGAGCCAAGATTAAATTAGACTTGTTAGAGATCCATCCTTTCAAGCTCTATAAAGACAAAGGACTCGATGGTACCCCCTGCTTCTTTCCTTTGAGACTGAGCCTATTAATCCCCATCTAGATTCCTGCAGAAAACAGGGAGGAAATAAATGCATGGGGTGCAAAAGTCAATTTGTGCTTCTTTCCTATAAGTTAAACAGGTCCAGGTTGAGCAAGGGCATTTACCAGGAGAAAGAGAAGCCCCGTGGCGTTTTCTCATTTACATTTATTCTACCTGGGCCCAACAGACCTGGTCCGAAGGGGTCCCTCTCCTTCTGGAGGGCTCTGTGTCTGCTCACCCAGAGACAACCATGGTGGTAAGCTCACTGTGGCTAGAATGAAAAGAAAAAGATTCTAATAAGAAAACAAAAGATGCAGCAATGCAAGTGAGTTCCAAGAGAAGAAAAATAACCCAACCAGAAGCAGCAAGAGTGGAAAGACTCTTCTTGCCTCTAAGAATATTTGAGGGGTATTGGGGGAGGGGGGTACCCAGGATGGGCCAGGTGCAGTAACCTATTTACAGCATGCTATGCTGTGAATCTGCTCTATTTCCTCAATCCTTGTATCAATACTGAGAAGTAGGAGTTATCATCATCATCATTTATCATTAATTTATTACACTTTATAGTAAAGATGTAGAAACTGAGACTCAGAGAGATTACAGACCCCTTTAATTTCAATACAATCCTAATAGGTGTAGGTATTATCAGTCCCTGTTTTCTATGTAAGAATCTTGAGATTCAGGAAGGTTAGTTCATGCAGCTACTAAGTGGTAGAGTCAAATTTGAACCCAGGTTTATCTCCAAGTCTTTTGGCTGTGCTGCATCTCATGCAGGCCTCAGGGAACTTCTGCCTCCTTGCCTTCTAGCACTTAACAGGAGAAAGGGAGGGAGGGAGAGAAGCAGACAGGCTTGACTCCCATGGAGATGATAGTAAGAGAAAGCAAGCCTCGTATAGTGAAGAAGCAAGAGAAAGTCCCTCGCCAGCAAATCCTTATAATGACACCACCCTCTGCTCAGCAACCTTGTCATTTTTCATTCCTCACTGTGTCAAGAATTCTTACATGATCAAGACAATGCATTCTTTTTTTCCAGTCATCTATGTAGATTTAAACCATCTGGCATCGTTCCCAATGACAGCTGATGTAGGTATCCATTGCAGTTTGGCAGTTTGATGTAATTATGAATTCCAAAAATCTATATTAGACTATGCTTATGAACTGATCTGTTCATCTGGGCATGATTAAGTTATAATTGGGGCTTTGATTGGGCCACGTCAGCAGGGCGTTGAGCCCCACCCCTTGGTGGGTGGGGGAATCAAATATAAAAGGCAAGGCAAAAGACAGAGGAAGCAGTTCTGATGTTGGAGTTTTGATGCTGTAGCCAGGGGAGGCGAGCAGACGGAGGAGCTTGGTTGTGAAAAAAGAAAGAAGGCCCTGGGATAGAGACAAGCCATTCGCCTGACAGTTTCACAGCTAGCCTTGTGGAGAAAAGCAAAGCCTAGAGAGCCTCATAGTCTACAGCTGACCTTGTGGAGGAAACAGAGGAGCTAAGCCCAGAAAGAAATGCATCCCCAGGAAGAGAGGAACCCAAGAAACCTGAACTCTGGCAAACATCGGTAGCTGTCTTTCTCCAACACGTGGCAATGGACTTTGGTGAGGGAAGAAACTTATGCTTTATGGCCTGATAACAGTGGACTTCTACCCCAAATAAATACCCTTTATAAAAACCAACCCATTTCTGGTATTTGGATCAGCACCCCTTTGGCTGACTAATACAGTATCTTTGGTCAAAAGCCAGATGGGTCCGTCTCACCTCCAATAAAAAACAGTGCAAGCAAGGAGCAGGCAGGAGTCATGTTTTCTGTCTGGGTTAAAATTCTTCCCCACAGACTCTTACCTAGGCTCTGTACACAGTCTGAAAAGGCACAAGTTATTTGAAGGGCTGGAACCGCTGTCTTCAGGGAGTCCCTGTCTGTAGGGAACACTGTGGATGTTGCGCCCAGATGCCCTCAGATCCCTGGCACCACTTCTGTGACCCCTCTGCCAGCTGCTGAGTGCTCTGTTTCTAATGGCTCAACACGTGTGACTTTCTTCAGACGCCTGCCCTTGGGCTGCTGGATCTGCTCTGCCCTCACTTTGGGAGAACTGGAAATGCCTGGGAGCCAAGCACCGACCAGGGCAGGAGTAGCAAAGCCCAGATCTCCTGCCTCAAGTTGGGCAAACTCTGAGGTGTAATTTATACTCCAGGGCACCCCACGGGGTCAGGCTGATGGTGGAATTTCACATGGAATTGCACCTTGGCCTTTTCCTCCTCTTATTCTGCCACCCCACTCTCCCTCACCAGTTTCTCTTCAGAGCACTCCCTTAATAAATCACATAGAGATACATCATCACCACAGGGTCTGCTTCAGGGGAACCTGCCCCATGACACCATCTCTCCTCCATCAGCTACCTTCTTGTCCTCCATGCCCATGAACCACCTTCCCTTGAATAGATTTCCCTTCCCCATCGTCTCCTGAATCAATCTCCCTTATTGACATTTATCCTGTGGACATAGACATGGTAAGTGGGAAGGTCACTGTCAGAGTTAACTACTCTATCATCTGGTTTCCAGACATTAAACTCCACCATGGTGGTGTCCATATCCATCTTATATGTAAAGCCTTCTGTATAAGAGAATTCCACTCTACATATTGATGGCCTTATCCCATTCCTTTAATAGAAAGAAGAAAGTAAGATATTTAGATTTGAGTTTATTCTGGTCCATCTGCTTGTTAACAGGTAAACTTAGGTAAGTGACCAAACATTTATTTTATTTAAAAAAGGAAAAGTATAACTTTTTCTCCTCCCTTATTAAAGTCAAATATGTACTTTGTGGAAATTTTTAGAAAGTTTAGAAAAGTATAATAATCCAGATACCCTAATATCATCCTGTGCTTTTTGGTAACTTTCTACTCAATCTTTTTTCCTATGCAGATACTTTAAAATAAATTGTGATGGACATTATTTGTGTTCATCGGGTCCTTGTTTCCTTCCAGGAACATGGGACAGTTACATTTCTCTTCCCCCTCAGTATCAGGCATGTGTGGTGGTTTGGACCTGTATGGACCCCAGAAAAATATTGCCACGGGAATGAAATGAAAACACTTTGAGGCTTAGTATTCTTTGGGGGTGGCCCAGTTTATTGTTCTGTGTCAGTATATTTACAGTCCAGCCACTATGCAAGGCGTGCTCAAGGACATGCTGTATGTGTAGGGGCTCAGAAAGTTGCAGGCTGTGCAGGAGATATTGGAGAAGCAGAAAGCTCTAACTAAGTAACAGTGTAGAGTAAGAAAGTTCTTATTGTTTTCAGCAGGAACCGATAAGAGCAGCTATTTCCCATGTAGCAGTATACTGCTTGCACAGCAAAGCAGGTTTTAACTATTCCAAAGATATTTTAACCAAAGCATTCCCACAAAATATCTTCTTAAATTTGGTCCATTTCTGTGGGTGTGAATCCCTTGTAAATAGGACCTTTTGATTAGGTTACTTCAGGTAAGGTGTGGCCCACCTCAGTCAGGATGGGTCTTAACCCTATTACTGGAGTCCTTTATAAGCAGAATGAAACTCAGAGAGGAAAAAAAAGGCACAAAGGGAGCAGCCAGAAGCTGAACCTGAAGGGAACCAGAAGAGAAGGGAGAAACCAGGAGATGCTGCTATGTGCATTGTCATGTGACAAGCTAAGGATAAAGGATTGCCAGCAGCCAGCTCCAGAATGCCACAGTCTTCAGGGAGAAAACACTGCCCCAATTTGGACTTCTGTCTTAGCCTCAAAACTGTGAGCTAAGAAATTCCCATTTTTAAGCCAGCCCATTGCATGGTATTTGCTTGGGCAGCCCAGGAAACTGAAAGAGAATGGTTATATGACTTGTTTTGGCCAAGAAAATATGAGTAATGTATTTAAGAGCTGATGCGCCATTCTCCTTGCCCTCTTCCCTTTCTGAGGTGAAGCCTGAAACTTCAAGTTGAGATGGTCACTACTCCATCAGCCTGGGTACCCGAGGGACCGTGATAGCAGAACCGTTTGCTGACCCAAGATGGACATGTAGCACATGCATGATATAAACTGTTGTTGTAAGCCAAGGGTTCTTAACCTTTTTTATTTCACGGACCCCTTTGCCAGTCAGGTGAAAAGAACAGACTTCTTACTAAGTCCACACTATACTGTGTATTATTTTTTTTAAAAGATATATTTACTTTTATCCATTTTTACACACACCCCTGCCCCATTTTTGCTGCTTTTTGTGTCCATTCACTGGGCAATTCTCTGTGTCTGTTTCCTGCCCTGTCTCTTCTTGTCCTTCTCCTGTCTTCACCAGGATTTGATCCTGGCAACCTCCAATGTGGGAGAGTTGTCCTACCACCTGCACCACCTTAGTTCCTGGTGTTTTGGCGCGTCTCGTCTTGGCTCTCCCTTGTGTCACTCTCCTGTTATGTCATCATCTTGTTGCATGGCTCAACAGGGCCTGACAGTGCACCCGCACACGGGGCCTGGTGACACACCTGCTCATGAGGCCTGGCAGCCTGCATGCTTTCTATATTTTTCTTTATTTTTACTGGGAGGTCTCGGGGATCAAACCCAGGTCCCTCCATATGGGAGATGGACACCCAACCATTTGAGCCACATCCGCCCCCCTATACTGTGTATTATTTAATAAATATATCACTCGCACCAACACGTCTCCATAAGAATAATGTTTTTTTTGAATTTTCAATTCAAGCTCATGGACCCCTGAAATCTTTCCATGGACCCCTGGTTAAGAACCCCTGTTGTAAGCCATTGGGATTTGGTGGGTGTGTGTTTCAAGAGCATAGCTTAGCCTATACTGACCAATGCAAGGATCATACTTCTCCTGCTGCTTTTTAAACCTCTGTTTTCACGTTGAGGTAAAATAACTTGCCCATGGTCATAAAGCCAATAAGAGAGAGAACTGGAAATCAAATCCAGGTTTTTCTGATTCCATAGCATGTGATTTCAACAACCATCCAGCAATTGATTCCAGATAGTCTGAGCACTTTGCAGTTCACCATAGTTCCCACCCTTCCCCTCTTCCTATCAGACACTGAGGCTGTGCCTTTAGGCTTGTCCTGTTTACTTTCTTATACTCAGCCCAATTTGCTCATTTATATTACCTGCTTTCACCCTGTGCCCATTGCATTTGCAACCTTGCAGTATGCTATAGATCCTCTCCTTAATATTAAAAGGGTAACCCAAGCTCCATTTTTTTTCCCCATGCCCTTTTAATTTACCTTCCAGGTCACCAAAAACCCTAGAGTCATTAAGACAGCCCAGGCAGCTCTTGCCCTGAGCCACAACTGCCTCTGACTCTCAGCTTCCACCTGCTGAACATAGATGCGTGGACAAGGACCCCATCACCCATCCTGTACCTGTTTTGTGCCAGGCAAATTTCCCCTCAAAGGAATGAACGAGGCATAAAAATATTTGACTGATTACAGCAAATGGGCTGTCAGGAAATGGCAGCTCTTCCTGTGTACATCTTTTATCCAATCTCCCCATTACAAGGGACTCAATCAAATGGCAACTTTCTCTCATTCCTGATGTTCACATCTCCAAGCGCAAAGAAAAGAAAACCCACTTTGTGAAGCCTATGCCCAGGCAGTGACTCACGGAGGCTCTTCAATCACTTATTGCTTTCTCCCTCTTGCCATTCCTATCGAGCATGATGTTTTTTTTTATCCCACACAGAGGGATTTTGTGTGTGCTACTCCTCATTAATTTGATCACAGAGGGCAGCTCTAAGATGTGATTCAAGTAAATGAAATGTTTTCCAGAAGCTATCCAGGTAGAGGCATTCCTTTCTAAGCCCTCATCCGTGCATTTGAATTCATCAGCTTGGAGCACACAGTGCCTCCAAAGAGGCACATACACCAAGTGCACACACCCTGGAGAGCCCTTCTCTGCAGGCTGGCACTGAGTCACCTTCTCCCAGCCCGAGATGACGAGACACACGTTGTATTTACTCCAATTTTCTCATTAATTTTGCTGGCTGCCTGACAGCCTCTGCCTCCCCCAGATTAGATTTCTGGAATTAGACTGATCTTAATGCTGCAAGAGAACAGCAGACCCAAACCCTTCCTTCCATTTTGAAATCCCCATCCCCATTTTTCAGAGTAACTGAAGGTCTGCCAAAAAAGATCTCTCTGAACTGGGAAGTACTGGGGGGACTTCCCCTCATTCGTAGGTCAAGTGCTTTGCCTAACCAGTAAGGCAGCCTCACCAAAACCTCTCTCAGGCTGCCTGCCACTCGGCTGCAGTTTTACAGCATTGGTCCACGATTTAGATGGGGCTATTTTTAAAATTCACACTTACCCAAAAGGATTGCTGTAATAAGCCATTAATGCCTTAGTGCAAATGAATTTGACTTCAGTCACCTGGCAGGGTCAGGAGGACATACTGAGAAATTCTAAGAAAGGTAAGAAATTCAAAAAGGCAGCGAAGGCAATAGTAATAAGGGCTCCAGGGCCCAGGAACAGCAAATAGACATTGGGCACCAGGTAGGAGGATGAACTGGATAAAGGCAAAGTGAGCATGAGGGGCAGTGGTGGAGAAAAGCGGACAATTCCTTCCCACCCAACGATCTTAAAAGGACTTGTGATGATATCAGACATAGTTCAGAGCATCCAAGCTGTGCCACTCTGCATGCTCCCCTTAACACCTCTCATCCCAATGAAACTATCAAAAGACCATGATAATGGCTTACCTGCCCAAAGCCAGAGGGATGAATCAAAGATTCCTGGAGAACCCTTTCTCCAAGAAGCTTCTTTCAATCTGAGCATACTCCAGTCAGTGAAGAAATCCTCTGGTTTACCGCTTCCTACCTTTAGCATCAGCTTTAAAGCTAGAGAGACTTTGCTTCAATTCTGAGCTCTGCTACTGAGCTACTTACTGGACAACCTTGGATAAGGTCTTAAATCTCTTTGGGTCCATCCCAAGTTTATCATTTACAAATGAATCATAAAATCCACGTATGGTAGACTTAATTCTTAATCCACATTCTTGTGGGTACAAACCCATTTGTAAATAGAACCCTTTGCAAATGCATTATCAGATAAGATATGGACTTCTTTGTGAACAGGATCTTCTAAGATCCTATTTAGATGTTGCCCAGCTGAATCAGGGCTGGCCTTAATCCATGCTACTGGAGTCCTTTATAAGTAGAAGAAATTCAGACTGAAACAGTCAGAGAAAACCACAGAGGTAGAGATCAAGGACATCACCATGTGCGAGAGGACCGCCATCACCAGAATGCTACCGACCCTAGGAGAAAGCATGGCCTTGCCTACAGCCTTGATATGAAATTTCTGGCTTCAAAAACCTTGAGCCAGTAAATTCTTGTTGTTTCAGCCAATCCATTGTGTGGTATTTGTCACAGCAGCCTGGCAAATTAAGATACTACCTCTCTAGGTTGTTGGGAATCTTCAATAGGACAATGTATGTTAATCACTTAATAGTGTCTGGCACAAAATAAGTGCTCAATAGTAACAATTTAGGAGACAGATGTGGCTCAAATGGTTGGGCGTCTGTCTCCCATATGGAGGGACATGGGTTTGATCCCCGGGACCTCCCGGTAAAAAATAAAATAAAATAAAATAAAATAGTAACAATTTAGCTACCATATGATAAAAGAAAAATTTTCATGCAATTTGGGACCTCACAGCTTTATTGAGGGATTCATGAATTGGGAAGTATCCCAATCAGAAAGTAGAAGGAAACTCTACCAAGAGGGTAGATAGGGGAAGTCCATACAAGGTGAATGTGGGAACAAGGGAAGAAAATTCTGATAGGCTGACATAAAGTTTCCATTTTACTTAGGGGGGTTCTCGCTAAGTGGGGAGCAAGTGGTTGCTTAGGAATGAGGAAGTTAGCTGGCAATAACTGATTAGCTATATTTAAATTTGGCTTTCTGGGCGAACCAGGCATTTGCAGGAAATAGAAACTAGCTTACTCTTTTGGTTTTGCTGATGTGGGGCTAAGCATGATTACCTCCATGTTGGGCCTACTAGATTTTATTCATCAATTCCCCCTTTTTGATCCAGCCCTCAACCAGGCCAAGGGCTGAGACAGAAATTGAAGGCATTAGTGCCATTCAGTTACCATCTGCTGGTTCTGGATGGCTCTCGTAGGTGATTAACTTTAGGTTACAGATGTTGAGGGGTTGATTGTTTTTGTTCTCTTTGTGCTTCTGTCATTCTAGACAGACGGACACTATTTGGTGAAATGTCTGAGTGCAACCGTTGAAAATTTTAGAGAGGATACACTACACTAGGGAGACTGTTAAGATTACTATGAATAGTAAAATGCCCAATGTTTGGAGTATGCTTCCAAGCCAAGGGCCCCAGGACCCAAAACAACTGAAATCAAAGAGATCAAAGAAAGATCTCAAGGAAGGAATTACTTGCTTGAGTCATGTGTCTTGTTTGACTATTTCACGTAACTGCATTTAGACGTCCTCAGAAGTGTTTATCCAGATACAGCACAAACTCAGCCAGCAAGTAGTCAAGCACAACTCTATTATTTAAAACAATTCTGGCTAAAGAATCTCAAGAGTTTTTTGGGCAGCAATAGCTTTTGCAGTGGGCTCAGCAATTTCTCCTACTGTTATAGACATGTTTCTAATCATATTTCCATATGGAAATAAGACTCCAATGAAAGAGGCCCATCCAGCATCAGTGACACCCTGGAGCAACTCATATTTGGCTTGGGATTGTAAATTAAGAGAGGTAGTCCAATATGAAACTTCGGATTTGTTATAAGTTTCTAACGGAACTACTAAGAGGTACAATTCACATTGTCCTGACAATGTATCATCTATACATTGAAATGTCCAGGCTTATGGAGAGTGTGGGTCATGGGCACCTCCATGTTGGACCTACTAGATTTTATGTATCACGTGTATCATTATCATTGTCATCCCATACCCACCAGTGATCTTGTGCCCCCTCCAGCAACACCATAGTGAAGGGAATGGGATCCAAAGTCAGACCATCCTGGTTTCAAATATGGGCTCTATTGGGGACCAGGTGTCTGACCTTGAGCAAATTATTTATTCTGAGTTCCAGTTTCTTGCTGAGGATTGTGAATAGTACACAGTAAGAGCCCAATAAACGGAAGATTTGTTGTTATTGTTGTTGTTAGCTCTGAGGGCCCCAAACTCCCTTTCTCTGCCTCTCCCTTTCCTCTCTCTGTATCTCTTTTTCTCTTTGCAAGCTGCTGTGGTTGGAGTAAGGAGAATGAGGTCCAGTTCTATGGATGATCAGAATAGATGCAAAACCCTTGCTTTTAACCAGAGAGACAAAGAAGACCCCATGGGCAAGCTCAAAAAGCCAAATCTGGTTTTATCCAGCTCTTGAAGTAGTACCCTGGCTTTGGGGCTGCAGTACAGAAAATGAGTCCCCCTGAAGCCGTCCCCTTTAGAGTGGAGCTGGAGAGGATAGAGTGGCTAAAAGAGCTCTGAACAATAGCTAATCCGCTAATTAGCACTTCAGAGAAAAGTGATAACAGGAAGCCACT
Source organism: Cabassous unicinctus (assembly GCA_029593785.1). Classification (NCBI taxonomy): domain Eukaryota; kingdom Metazoa; phylum Chordata; class Mammalia; order Cingulata; family Chlamyphoridae; genus Cabassous; species Cabassous unicinctus. The sequence continues at coordinate 13,027 of JAQZBX010030769.1, read as the reverse complement.
AAATTTCAGGGAACAGCAAGCTCTGATCAATGTAGTTTTCTTGGAATCATATTCAAAGCCACTGAGCTATTTGCTTCTAAGTTTGTGTCTCCCCCCTGGAGAGTTGCCTTCTTTCATTCTTTTGTCTGCTCCTCTTTTCCCTTTGTTTCCCTGTTCCCTTCTGGCTCTTGCCCCCTGCTTCTTCCACCTCTTTCTCTCATAACTGCACCTAATATGGGGGGTTGATTCCTTCATTCATGGGACATTTACTAAATACTTGTTGGGTGCTACAGATACAGAAAAAGATTTCAAGGAGATGGATGAACAAACAATGGAAAATACTTCCAAACAATTACAGCAAATTCCTTTTCAGCAAATGTTTTTCCAGAAGTATAAAGGGGGTAGGTAGATACAAGAGGTGCCACACTCTGCCTAGTTAGGGCAGAGAAAACTTTTCCAGAGGAGCAGACGCTGGGCCTGAGGCATGAGGGATAAGTCTAGGTTTTTAAATACTCTAATGATTCAGTCAATAGTAGATTTTGGTCTTCATTCAAACAGCTGTGACATAAACATGCGTTTGTTGTCAAACTGAAATCAACATTCTTAAACAAACTAATTGGGTTGTTTCTGACATATATATATATATATATATATATATACACACACACACATAACCCTCAGTTTTTTCCCTCTTACGTCAGTGACCCATTAGGAGAAGGAACTTCTCCTCCTTTGGGAACCTTAATCCAAATGGATGACTAAGGTGGGGGCAGGTAGAAAACGGAATTGTGGCAAGCCAGTGAAGTGATTGGGAAAGTCACTAAGGCTCCTTCCCTATAATCTCATTATAATGAGGACCCTATACATTACAGACTCCAAATTCATTCCTTGTGATTAAGCCAAGGTTTTCAAAATAATCCAGTGACTTCTGTCGCTCATCCCTTTCCCATGCCCAGAGCTAGCAAGTAAGAGCCTTTTCACTCAGAAGCCTGTGCCTAGACTTGAAAGCCAGACACCTCCTTCTCTCCACCGGCTGCTTCCACCCTTCCTCCAACCATTGATCCATCTTCACTCCCAACACATCAATGGTTGGAGCAGTTTCTGAATGACAGCTCACAGAGATGGCATGTTACATTTAAGCCATTTCCATTTTGATGCCTTTGAAGTCTGTCAAAACAATGCCAACCCCCTGCTGTGTCCCTGGTATAATAACCTTGAGCAGGGAAAATCTTGACTCAGCGTCCATGTGACCACGTTAATGTGTAGGGATTAAAGGAGAGAGGGAATTTTTTGTTTGTTTGTTGAATTCTTAACAAAGGCAGGGATCTTTTGGTCCAATTTTCCCTCTTATGCAATGTCATACACCAGTAAATCTGGATCTAAGAAGGGCCCAGTTTATCTTGAAGTGTTAAGGATTTAGTGAAGCAAAGAAAATTCACTCCCAGAGTTCAAAGGAAGTTACCTCTATCAGAGACTCTAAATGCCTTACTCACTAATGTGTTCCATGGCTTTGCACAGTGCCTACTATGTAGTAGATGCTCAAAAATATTTTCTGAAGGAATCAATGTTTTCAACCACACCATCTCTACCGCCTCCACACAAGTTATCTCCCCAGTAGTCCATTTCTGGTAGTGTTGTCATCCACATCAGCTCCTCAGGTTTCTTAAGAACCTACTTTGGATTATCCATCCCCAAGTCACCTCTGGGTAGATTTCCATCTTGCAGCTGAAGCCATTCATTCATTCAATCATTCATTCACTCATCAATCCTGTTGTATGGAGGGCCTATTCAGGCCAAGCCCCAAATTAATGGTAGGAATCCAAAGTTAAGAGACATATGAGTGATGCCCTTGAAGAGAGTACAATCTAGTAGAGGAAACAGGATCATGGACATCTAAAATCAAGGGTGATGAGCCTAGGCAGAAATGAGTAAAGAAGGAAACAGGAAAGAGAGGACAATTTCTCAAGGGAGCCCAGTCGAGGAGTTCAGAGAAACGAGAGGTATCTACTTTGTGTGTGTGTTAGGGGTTCAGGTTGTGGACCAGATGACCATAGTGAGCAAGGCATAGACTGGAAGAAATGGGGAATACAGTATAGAAGAGGGAAGGATGTGCACTGGAGTCATGGGCAGTGGGCCAGCTGGGGTGGCTGGAACCTCTTTATATAGGCCCTTTGTGGTAGACCTGCCTTTTCCCCATCTTCTGACAACAGTACATCAACATTTCTTTAGGGGAACCTCCTTTTCCATGGCATGCAATCTGGTGGGCCTGTCAGTCCTGGACACTAACTGGCCAAGGAGAGAGCTGATCCAAGCCATCAGAATTTCCCAGGTATTTAAACTGTGAGCAGAATGACATGGGACTGAAAACGATTGGTGCCAGTTCCCTGGAATAGAGTCCCCACGGAGTGAACCGGTTCCTGCCCTGGATCCCCGAGCAGCATTTACCTACCCTGTCCTCACCCTTTCATTTGATTTTACGAGCAGCCCCACAGCCTTCCATTAGGTGCCCTTTGAGTTGAGTCAGTTTGGTGGCTTGCAAACAAAGAAACCTAAAGGGTAGCCTTGAATGCCAGCCTGAGAATCATTGACTGAATGCCATCCTAGGGCAAAAGTAACATCAGAACCTATTTCTTTCATCCAAGTGTGCAGTTTCCTCACAACATGCCCCTGAGGTGGCCCAGTTGGAGCATCTACCTACCTTAGAGATACAGAAAGTTGAGATTCAGAGAATTGGGGACCACCTGACTAACCTCGGACTCTAGTTGAGGATGTTTGATCAGAGAGAGATGTATTGGTTATTAAGGGTGGCTCTTTATCTTCCCAATTCCATGTTGCCTCTGAAGCTTATAAAGAAATCAAAGTTCTGTGTGCATATTGGCCTGTTTCTGTGCCAAAATGTCCTTGGACAGTATTCCAAGAAGCCATGCAATTTATCTGTCATTGTCAAGCGCAAGCATTGCTCTTCCTGATAAAATTCAAACCTGGCACATCCTCCAGAGCCTGTTTACAATCCCTCCTTCCTAGAAGCTCTGCCGGGGATCAGGTTTGCTCTGATTCTGCTCTGTGATTTTTTAGCAAAGTCCCAGAGGTGAGGAGATACTTAGCATGGCCCTCAGAGGAGGCCCTCCTGAGTGAAATCTTGAATCTTCAGCTTTGCCTGCCTGTAGCCAGGCAAGAAGCTGCACACTCCTATCTCCTTCTCAAATTTCACTTCACTGAATAGAAAATAGGAAAGAACCACAGGTGGATTTTCAAAAACACAAGACATCTCAACTCTAAAACCCTTGAGGAAAAGGGCAAATTGAGCAGTTGCTAAGTGTCTAAGCCCTTGATGTTGTGCATAATCAGCATCAGCAGATGCTCCTCACTCACCTTGATGTTTTTTTGCCATCAAGCATAGCTGCCTTGGAGCCCATTGTCATCTTACCAAAGGCACATTCTGTGCAATGCATCCTGGGTGAGGAATTTAAATCCAGGCAAGGAAAGACAACTCAACTCTCCTGTTGTTACATATATAGCCTAATTAATGAGGAGTCTTTTATCATCTTAGAATTGCAGAGCCAGAAGCAAATTTTAAAGGTCAGCTATTTCAAATCTTTATAATCATCTAAAATTAATATACATATATATGCATGTATATATGCATATTGAATGCTTACAGGCACCATGCTTAGTATTTCACATGGATTCTCTCATGATAAACTTTTTTTTTCAGTGTTCAAAAGAATCCCCCTTTTCAAAAGTTAGCATTTATTATAGATATCCTGCTGTTGCCCAGCAGATGATCCCATACTGTTTCTTTGCCTGATGACTCCTAAACCCAGCCTCACGGCAGTGAAAGATGCTTCCGCTCAGTTCTTGCTAGCTTTTCAGGACCTCAGTAGACCCTAGGAGCAGTATCCAAAGCCAGTGCTGGCTACTCATTTTCTCCTTTATAATATTTTAAAAATTTTATTTTTAAATACTTTCACACTTACAGGAAAGTTACAAAAATAATACAACCCCCCTACAAAGAACTCCAACATACTCCTACCACCATACCCCCAGTTACCCAGATCCAGAAATTTTAATATTTCACCACATTTCCTGGATAATTCTACCTGTCCTATCTATCTGTCTGCCTATCTGTCTGCCTATCTATCTATCTATCTATCTATCACTACTTCCTTCCTCCTGGCAGTACAACTTGACTTTTCTCCCATTGTGTTCTGTAGGAGAGGTCTGTGAACCCGCAGGCCAAGTTCTGGGACAGCAGATCCCTCAGGCCACTGCCAGGCAGACTGGGCCAGACAGACATGCTCCCAGTATGTATGCGAGGGTTACTCTGCTCCCTCCAGAACCAGAATCAGAGATTTGTACAGGGCGTACTGACCAGCTCCACACCGAGCTGGTAACGGGTGGGGGAGGGGCCAGCCAGGGCACAGGATATCCTACTACTTTTAAGTGGCTTTTTTTCTTCATTCTTTGCTGTCTTGTCACAGCAGTTTAACGGTTTCCTGGAGCTTTGAGAAAGATATTTCTGCCAGTTTTTGCTGGTTATTCAAAGCTTTCATGGGAGGATGGAGCCCTGAAGCTTCTTATACCACCATCTTCAACAGAAACGGGGCTCATGATATACTATTTTTTTTCTTCAGGAGTTACCAGGGATTGAACCTGGGACTTCATACATGTGAAGCAAGCGTTCAACCACTGAGCTATACCCACTCCCCTCATGATATACTTTTTTTTTTTTTTTGAGGTACTGGGACTGGGGATTGAACCTGGGACATCATATGTGGGAAGCCAGTGCTCAACCATGAGCCACATTGTCTCCCCTGAGTTAGTTTTTTCATTTGTTTTTTTGTTTTTAGGGGGTACCAGGAACTGAACCCAGGACCTCCCATATGGGAAGCAGATGCTCAACCATTTGAACCACATCTGCTCCCCATGATATACTTTTTTTTTTAAGATTTATTTTATTTATCTATCTGCTTCCCCCTGCCATTGTTTTGCGCTTATTGTCTGCTCTCTGTGTTCATTCATTGTCTGCTCTCTGTGTCTGCTCGTGTTCTCTTTAGGAGGCCCTGGGGAACCAAACCTGGGACCTCCCATGTGGGAGAGAGGCACTCAATCGCTTCAGCCACCTCCACTCCCTGCTTTGTTGTGTCTCTCATTGTGTTTCCTTTGTGTCTCCTTGTTGCATCAGCTCACTGTGCTAGCTCATTGCGCCAGCCCAATGTCTTGCTTGTCTTCTCTAGGAGGCACCGGGAACCGAGACCGGGACCTCCCATGTGGTAGGTGGGAGCTCAATTGCTTGAGCTACATCTACTTCCCTCAACGATATACTTTTTTTTCCCACTTTTTTTATTTTTTAAAAGATACTTCGATTACATAAATGTTACAGAGAATATATAGGGGATTCCCAAATGCCCCACTCCCCATACTTCCCACATATTCCCACATTAGCAACATCTTTCTTCAGTGTGGTACATTCATTGCAATTGATAAACACATCTTGGAGCATTGCCACTAAGCATAGATTATAGTTTACATTGTAGTTTACACTTTCTCCCATTCGACTCTGTAGGTTATGACTGGATATATAGTGGCCTGTATCTGTTGTTGTAATGTCATTCAGATGATTCCCAAGTCCTAAAAATGCCCCCCTACCATACCTGTTTTTCCTTCTCCCTAACCCCAGATCATCCATGAGTCATTGCCTCCACAACAACGGTATTTCTTCCATTGCTAGAATCACAAGTATTCTATAGTAGAATACTAGTAAGTTTATTTTAGTCCATAGTTCATTTTCCAATCCTGAGGACTCTGGGATGGTGATGCCCACTCCACCATTAACTGAGGGGGGCTTCGATCCCATACATCTGATAGATGGGACTCCCTTGCTTGCAGTTGTAGGCACTCTCAGTTCCTTGGTATGTTGTTTGTCCATCATCTCCTCCCCATTAGTTGTCCTGGGTGAGTCCATTGAACTTGAGAGTAGGTGTTGCAACTCTGTTGAGATTCAGGGCTCAGCTGGTACATGGACAGCCCAAAGATTTAAGTCTCTTGGATGTACAGCTACCAACTCTAGTACTAATTATAGGTTTGAATAGAAAGACAGAAGAGTCATGCATATGGAAACCACTGCTGAGTCTAACTCAGTCACACTGGGGAACATAAATACCAGATTAGGGCCTACTGGCAAGGGGTCAAATTACTGAGCTGTCTGCCTTGACTATAGAGTCTGTATGTCTCCATATACCTGAGGAGCTTTGCTAATTGGGGTCGTATCTGCTTTGGCTGTCAATGAGATCCTTTTGAGATGTGCATAAGCACTACCTCTGGGATGGCCTCCCAAATCACTTTGAATTCTCTTAGCCTTACAAACTCATTTGTCTTTAGCTTTTCCCCCTTTTGGTCAAGGTGTTTTTGTTTTTTGTTTTTGTGTGTGTGTGTGTGTGTGTGTTTTTTTCCCCAGACGTATTGTTTGTTGGTACTTGGTAGCAATCCCTCGGTGCCGGGGAGGCTCATCCCCAGGAGTCATGTCCCATGCTGGGGGAAAGTTATGCTTTTATATGCTAAGTTCGGCTTAAAGAGAGGCCACATCTGAGCAACAAAGAGGCTCCCGTAGGTAACTCTTAGGCACCCTACATCACTAGGCTAAGTTTCAATTTCAAGAGCAAAGGTTCATAAGCATAGTCATCAATATCAAAGGTCCTTCAATGGACCATCCTCCTTCACAAGTCATTGTCCCTACTTGGGGCATCCTTGTTTTTCCATTAGAGAATGTGTCAGAGCTCCCCTGGATGGGAATTTGATATTTTTTGGTTATTGTGTGAATCTCCACCCACCATGACAATGCCCCATAAGCATTTGAACACATTTATATGCCTTATATGTATACCCAGGTGAACTTCCTCCCATGTATCCCTCCTCACTGACACCCCCCAGCAATGATCCTTCCCTGTCACAATTGTAACCCTTCTGTGATCTAAAACTTCTTCAAAAATGAAGCCCATAAAATAGCTATATATAATTAATAAGAAAATGAAACAGTAATAGTAGTTTTATACATAAGTAAAATACAGAAAGAATTAATAAAAACTAAAAATAGAATATTTTAAAAAATTGGAATATTAAAAAAAAATGAAAAAATATTTGAAGAAAAAAAACTTTTTTTTTTACATTTTGCCTTTCATCACTGTGACACTGTCTTCCATTTATTCCCCCACTGTCTTACTTTGTTTTTTTTTGTTTTGTTTTGTTTTGTTTTTTCATTTTTTTCTTCAAAGAAGTTTTAGGTCACAGTAGAGTCACGTACAGAATACAGGGGATTCCCATATACCCAACATCCTCCCCTTGTTCCCCTTTCCCCTATCAATAAACTTTTATATGTGGATGGTACATTTGTTACAATTGATGTACAAATATTGACACACAGCTACTAACCATCGTCAATGGTTCACATTATGGTTCACATTTTGGGTCATATATTTTATAATATCTGATAAAATTTAATGTGGACTATATCCATCTTTGCAAGATCATGCAGAACACTTCCATCACCCCCAAAATGCCCCCTGTTCCATGTATTTTATTCCTCCCTTCCCCTTCCCTTTGGGCCAATGGCAACCACCAGGCTTCACTTCTTGAAGGACAAGATTCATAGTTACTTGCATCTTCACTGAGGACTTGACACACTGGTCTGTTCTCCCCTATTAGGCACTGCTGATGCTCTCAAGTGACTCCCATCCCGATGTTTGAGAACATAGCAGGCCTCCCTAGGATGGGAGTCCAACACTTCCTGCTCATTATGTGGATCTCTACCCACTAGTGCAACACACTATGCCAAAATGATCACTCACATGATCCCTAGAAGCCTCCCCCAGGTGCGCCCTGGCCCAAATGCCCCCCTATCCAACACCCTAAATCAGTAACCCTTCATTGTCATATTGCCAAATGAGCATTCCCAACATTGTAATTTCAACCATGTACCTGCCCATCCCCAGTGTTCACCTGCTCCCTCCTCCAACCTTCCTCCCAATTCCATGGAATGTCCAGTCCACCCTCCTCACCCTCCTCACCCTGTCCCCTGTCAAACCTGCACCACCTAACCCAATAATATCATTATATCCCTGTCATGTCCCTTCACTGCACAACTACACGCTATCACCTTGCCATAGATTTTGCCCCTATGGGCGTTGGCTCACAAACTTCTTCTCCCTTTCTATTTCCTGTGAACCTATCTTCCAGATTCTAGCTCTGTGAGTCGGCTCAGTTTGCTTAATTCATTTCAGTGAGGTCATGTATTATTTGCCCTTCAATGCCTGGCTTGCTTCACTCAGCATAAGGTCCTCAAGGCTCATCCACGTTGTCCTGTGTGTTAGTACTATATTCCTTTTTACAGCTGAGCAATATTCCATTGTACGTATATATACCATATTTTGTTTATCCATTCATCAGTTGATGGACATTTGGGTTGATTCCAACTTTTGGCAATAGTGAATAATGCTGCTATGGACATTGGTGAGAATATATCTGTTCATGTCCTTGCTTTCAATTCTTCTGGGTATAAACCCAGCAGTGGAATTGCTGGATCATATGGCAGATCTATAGTTAGTTTTTTGAGGAACTACCAAGCTGTCTTTCACAACAGCTGCACTATTCTACATTCCCACCAGCAGTGGATAAGCATTCCTGTTCCTCCGTATCCTTCCCAACACTTGTAGTCCTTTTTTAATAGCTGCCAGTCTAATGGGTGTAAGATGGTATCTCATTGTAGTTTTGATTGGCATTTCCCTAGTAGGTAGTGATGTTCAGCATCTTTACATATGCTTTTTAGCCATTTGCATTTCTTCTTTGGAGAAGTGTCTATTCAATTCACTTGCCCATTTTTTAAATGAGTTGTCTTTTTATTTTCAAGGTGTAGGATTTCTTTATATATGACAGATAATAGACTCCTACCAGATATATGGTTACCAAATATTTTCTCCCATTGGGTAAGCTGCCTTTTCACTTTCTTTACAAACTCCTTTGAGATGCAAAAGTTTTTAATTTTGAAGAGATCCTATTTGTCTATTTTTTCTTTTGCTGCTCATGCTTTGGGTATGAAATTCATGAAGTCATTTCCTGTTACAAGGTCCTGTAGATGTTTCCCTACATTGTCTTCCAAGGACTTTATGGTCTTGGCTCTTATATTTAGATCTTGGATCCTTCTTGAGTTAATTTTTTGTATAAGGTGTGAGATAGTGTTCCTCTCTCACTCTTTTGGATATGGATATTCAGTTCTCCTTGCACCATTTGTTGAAGAGGCCATTCTCCCGGTTGAGTGGGCTTGGTGGCCTTGTTGAATATCAGATGACTGTATATGCAAGGATCTATATCAGAATTCTCGATTAGGTTCCATTGGTCAGTATGTCTATCCTTGTGCCAATACAATACAGTTTTGACCACTGTAGCTTTGTAGTATGTTTTAAAGTCAGGTAGTATGATTTCTCTGATTTCATTTTTCTTTTTCAATATGTCTTTGGCTATTTAGGGCCTCTTGCCCTTCCAAATAAATTTCATAATTAGTTTTCCCAATTCAGTAAAAAGTGCTGATTTGATTTTTATTGGGATTGCATTAAATCTGTATATCAGTTTGGGTAGGATAGACATCTTAATGATGTTTAGTCTTCCTATACATGAACAGGAAATATTCTTCCATTTATTTAAATCTTCTTTGATTTCCTTTAACAGTGTTATGTAATTTTCTGCATATAAGTCATTTATATCTTTAGTTAAAGTTATTCCTAGATATTTGATTCTTTTAGTTGCTATTGTAAATGGTATTTTTTTCCTGGTTTCCTCCTCAGATTGCTCATTATTGGTGTACAGAAATGCCACTGATTTTTGCGCATTGATTTTGTGACTTTACTGAACTCATTTATAAGCTCTAGGAGCTTTGTTGTAGATTTCTCAGGGCTTTCTATGTATAGGATCATGTCGTCTGCAAATAGTGAGGTTTTTACTTCTTCCTTTCCAATTTCAATGCCTTTTATATCTTTTTCTTGCGTAAGTGCTCAAGCAAGTACTTCTATCACAATGTTAAATAGGAGCAGTGATAGTGGGCATCTTTGTCTAGTTTCCAGTCTTATTGGGAAAGCTTCTAGGATTTCACCATTGTACATGATGTTCGCTGTGGATTTTTCATATATACCCTTTATCGTATTGAGGAAATTTCCTTCTATCCTTATCTTTTGTAGTGTTTTTTATCAGGAAACAGTGCTGTATTTTGTCTACTGCTTTTTCTGCATCTATAGAGATGATTATGTGATTTTTTTTTCTTTCAATCTGTTTATGTGGTGTATAACATTGACTGATTTTCTTATATTGAACCATCCTTGTATACCAGGGATGAAGCCCACTTGGTCATGGTGCATAATTTGTTTGACGTGTTATTGAATATGATTAGCAAATATTTTGTTGAGGATTTTAGCATCTAGTTTCATTAGGGAGATTGGTCAACAGTTTTTCTTTCTTGTGGTATCTTTGTTTGCCTTTGGTATTAAGGTAATGTAGGTGTCATAGAATGAGTTAGGCAATGTTCCTTCCACTTCTACTTTTTTGGAAGAGTTTAAGCAGGATTTGGTGTTAGTTCTTTCTGTAATGTTTGGCAGAATTCACCTGTGAAGCCATCTGGTCCTATGCTCTTCTTAGTTGGGAGGTTTTTGATGACTGATTCTTTCTCACTACTTGTGATTGGTCTGTTGAGCTCATTAATTTCTTGTTTCATCAATGTAGGTTGCTTGTGTGTTTCTAGGAATTTGTCCATTTCCTCTAAATTATCATTCTTGTTGGCATACAATTTTTCAAAGTATCCTCTTATGATACTCTTTATTTCTGTGGGGTCAGTGGTGATATCCCATTCCTCATTTCTTATTTTGCGTATTTTCATCTTCTTTCTCTTTTTCTTTGTTAGCCTAGCTAGTGGTTTGTCAATTTTATTGATCTTCTTGAAGAACCAGCCTCTGGTTCTGTTTATTTTTTCTTGTGCTCTCTTATTTTCAATTTCATTTAGTTCTGCTCTAAACTTTATTTCCTTCTTTCTACTTCCTTTGGGTTTAGTTTGTTGTTCTTTTTCAAATTCCTCCAGCTGTGCAGTTAGGTCTTTGATTTTAGCTCTTCTTTTTTGATATATGCATTTATGGCTATGAATTTCCCTCTCAGTACTGCTTTTGCTGTGTCCCATAGGTTTTGATATGTTGTGTTGTCATTTTCATTCATTTCAAGGTAGTTACTGGTTTCTTTTGCAATTTCCTCCTTGACCCACTGTTTGTCTAAGAGTGTGTCGTTTAACTTCCATACCTTTGTGCCTAATCTGGTTCTCTGGCCCTTACTATTTCCAGCTTCATTACATTGTGGTCAGAGAAATTACTTTGTATAATTTCAATCTTTCTGAATTCATTGAGAGTTGTTCAGTGGCCTAGCATATGGTTTATCTTGGAGAATGATCCATGTGCACTCAAGAAGAATGTATAGTCTGCTGTATTTGGGTGCAGTGTTCTGTATATGTTTATTAGGTCCAGATCCTCTAATATATTATTCAAAGTCGTTGTTTATTTATTGATTCTCTGTTGAGATGTTCTGTTTAATGGTGAAAATGGTGTATTAAAGTCCGCCACTATAATTGTAGAAGCATCTATTTCTCCACTATTTTTTTCCAGTGTTTGCCTCATGTATTTTGAGGCACCCTGGTTAGGTGCATAAATGTTTATGATTGTTCTTTCTTCTTGAAAGATTACCCCTTTTATTAATATATAGTGTCCATCTTTGTCTCTTACAATAGTTTGGCATTTAAAGTCTATTTTGTCCGATATTAGTATAGCTACTTCTGCCCTTTTTTTGGTTATTATTTGCTTGTAAAATTGTTTTCCAACCATTCACTTTCAGCCTTCTTGAACCCCTGGGTCTAAAGTTGGGTCTCTTGTAGACAGCATATAGATGGGTCATATTTCCTTATCCATTCTGCCAGTCTGTGTCTCTTGACAGGTGAGTTTACTCCATTAACATTCAATGATATTATTGTCATGGAATTACTTAGATTAGCCATATTTTCTTTGGGTTTATGTATGTCATATGTTGTTTTTATTACTCTTTTTGTCTTTTCAGTTGTTCTTACACTCTCCCCCCACTCTCTCTCCTGTTTTTCCCTTTCAACCTGCAGAACTCTTATAGTACAGGTTTCTTATTAACATACTCTCTTAGATTCTGTTTGTCTTGGAATAATTTGAACTTTCCCTCATTTTTGAAGCCAGTTTTGCTGGATAGAGATACTTGGCTGGAAGTTTTTTCCCTTTCACACCTTAAGTATGTCATACCACTACCTTATTGCCTCCATTGTTTCAGATAAGAAAGCATCACTTCATCTTATTGAGTTTCCCTTGTATGTGATGGTTCTCTTTTCTCTTGCTGCTTACAGTATTCTCTCTTTGTCTTCAGCATTGGACAATTTGAAAAGTATATGTCTTGTAGTAGGCCTGTTGGAATTTGTACTGTTTAGGGTGCACTGTACTTCTTGGATATGTACATCCACCTCCTTCAATAGGGTTGGTAAGTTTTCAGCCATTATTTCTTCCGACACTCCTGCTGTCCCCTTTCCCTTCCCTTCTCCCTCTGGGATGCTTATAATGTGTATGTTTGTGCATTTCATGTTGTCATTCAAGTCCCTGAGTCCCTGCTGGATTTTTTCTATCTTTTAATCTATCTGTTCTATTATCTGTTTGATTTTAGATGTACTGTCTTCCACATAGCTAATTCTTTCCTCTACCTGTTCAGATCTGCTGTTGTGTGTTTCCATTGAATTTTTGATTTTTTGGATTTTGCCATTCATCATCATCATATCTGTTATCTTTTTATGTATGTTTAAAATTTCTTCAGTATATTCTCCCAGTGTCTTCTTAATATCTTTAATCTCTTCCTTAACTTCATTAAGTTGATTCATGACATTTGTTTGGGCAGCTCTGATTAATTGTTCCATGTTCTGCATCTCCTCTTGTTTTTTTTTTTTTTGTTGTTGTTGTTCATTGGA
>JAQZBX010030768.1:0-26653 GCA_029593785.1 Cabassous unicinctus | reverse complement strand
GAACCCGGGGCCTCTCATATGGTAAACGGGTGCTCTATCCATTGAGCCACACCCGCTTCCTGCCGTGAGGTTGCTGCATCAGCCCACCGCACCGCTCAGGCCGGCGTGCCCTCACAAGGAGGCCTCGGGATGCGAACCCGGGCCTCCCATATGGTAAACGGGGGCTCTATCCACTGAGCCACACCCGCTTCCCGAAAAAAGTCTTTTATATTGACCGTTTCCAGCATTCTCCATTCCTTTGTATAGTTCCAATTTTCTGTTTAGTATAATTCTTCTATTTTAAAAACTACCTTTAAAATTTTTACAGTATAACTATGCTAATGATGAATCCTTTAACTTTTGCTTGTCTAAAAAAGTCTTATCTTTTTGCCTTAACTTTTGAAAGAACTTTTGCTGAGTAGAGAATTCTCAATTTACAGGTTTCTATTGTGTTTTTTTATTTTTTTATTTGTAAGCATATCTTCCATTGTCTTTTGTGTGCATAGCATCTTATGATGAGTTACCATTACATCTTATCTTTGTACCATTTATCTTGTCATAAGACAAGTCTCAATTTGTGCACTTTTCCACCTATTGCTTTTTAAAAATTCACTTTATCATTGGTTTTCTACAGATTGGTTATAATGTTTCTTGTGTGGTTTTCTTTGTGTTAACCCAGTTTGAAGTTTTGAGCTTCTTGAATAAATATTCTTAAACTTTTATCAGATTTGAAATATTTTTATATTGTTTCTTTAAATCTTCTGTTCTGACCCTTTGCCCTTGTGAGTTCCTATTACACATTTTTTAAGAATGATTTATATTGTCACACAATTGCTAAGCTCTGTTCATTATTTTTCAGACATTTTTGTTTCTATGCTTGATTTTGCATAGTTTTTATGCTATGATTCATTTATTGATTTTCTTCTGAAGTTTCTAATCTTTGGTTAATTCCATCTAGTAAATTTTTCATTTCAGATATTGCATTTTTTCTAGAAATTTGATTTTTTTTTTTAATATATCTTCCATTTCTCTGCTCACTGTCATATATTTTCATTTGTGTAGTTTAACATTTTGTAATAGTATATTTGTAATCCAATCATTTCTGGATCTGTTTCTTTTGACTGACTTTTTCTCCTGCTTTTGGGTTACAATTTCTTGCTTCTTGGAATATTTAGTAATTTTTTATTGAAAGCTAGACATTATGTATTTTATATTTTCATGTACTTTGTTCATTTTTTAAAATAGATATTGGTATTTTTCTGCTAGTCAGTTAAGTTATTTAAGGTAAATATGATTCTCTCAAGTCTTGTTTTACCTTTGTTAGAGTGCTTATATAGTACCTTATACTCTGGGGATTATTTAGTTCCATTTCTAAGGCATATCTGTTTTGGTTGTCTACTGAATGCTTTGAGTGATCAGTGAGGACTGGAAACTCTGTCTAGTAAAGACTCAAATATCCTCCTATCATAGCCAATTAGTGCCTCTTTGTCCAAACTTACGGATTTTCAACCTGCACATATTCGTACTATTTTTTCAGAAAAGATTCAATAGAGCCCCCAAAAGATTTCTGGAGCTCTTTTTCCTGTGTGACTCACTCCTCTCCAGGATCTGCCCCACAACTTTCAGCAATGATCTGCTTGGAATCCTCCTTTCCTCTGAGATCTTCCTCCAGGAAGAAAGCCATGTGTTATAGGGCTAACCTTGATTATTTCTGTTTCTCAATGGTCATAGTACTGCACAGCTTATTTTCCAATATATGAAAATGATTACTTTATGTTTTTCCCTTTTTCCCTACTTGTTTAGGATGGAATGGTAGATCTTGCCTCTGTCATTACATCCTGGCCAAAACAAGAACTTCATCACCTTTATTTTTTTCATCTGAGCAATAAATTGTAGTATATACAGGAAAGAGTGTGCAAGCATCCATTTTTGTCAATGCCCACCAAACATAAAAGACAATAGCAGTTTTGGAATTAACCTAAGCAAAAACCAATGAAATATAATATATCTCATTAACCTGAGTTATAGTCAAAATAACAAGCTTACAATAAAGAACAATGTGGTGGAGTACAGGGGTTTTGAAGAAAACTTAAAGAGCCTTTCTCTGATTCCAAATCATATGTCAGCAACTTGTAAAGCTAATCCTTAATAACAATGATTCTAGGGAAACATAGAGTTAAGGATCCCCAAATAATCACTCACTTTTCAAAGCCCTGTTACAATCCCTTACACAGAGAAGTGGCTGAACAAATAAAACAAAGTGTTAATATCCAGCTCTGGTTCAAGTTTTAAGAGGAAGATTTTAGTAACAGGGAAGGGAAATATGTAACAGTTCAAGAAAGAACATTTCCTATTTTAAGACAAGTTAAACAAACAAAAATAAATGTAAAACTGTGAAATAATTCTAGTGGATAGTGGGATGGGAAAGGAAATAAAGATACCATGAGGAAAGAAAGAGGAAGAGCATATTTTGAGAGATTTAATTCACTATTCCAGAAAGCAGAAGGAATTTGAATATAATTGATTCATATTATCAAAGATATAAAGAAAGATGTGAACTGATAACAAAAGATTCAAGATAAGTTATGTGACAAAGAAACAAGATGAAACAATCATTGGCTAAGCAAAGCAATTCAAGGGATAATAATGCAGTTGCATAACTTAACTTGGAATGGAAAGTTAATAGAGAAGGAGAAAATGTACACCACAACTGGATGGTATGAGCAAAATCACAGAAAGAAAATGAAAAGGGAAAGGGAAGAAATAAATTGAAGGAAAGTTTATGGATATGGAGGGCAAACAAATGAGCACTAGCACGTAACTGATTGTTCAAATAAGAGAATTGGACAACGGAAACAAATTGCATTCAAAGATAGAAGAAAAATTATAAGCAATTAAGGAAAATGAGAAACTTAAGTTGAACAAGTTCTTCTTTTATGTATCATGAGGGATAAAAGGAGAAATACCAAGATATACCTTAGCAATGATATTCTTTAATTTTAAGAGTCAAAAAGAAAACCTTTTCTAGAATTAAATAAAAGAAAGAGGTTATCTACCAAAGAGAGGAGAACTATAACAGACCTGAACATTTTTGTTCTCTGATAACAGAGGAACAATATCTACAAAGCTTTGAGGGTAAACATATTTGACAAACTTGCATAGTCAATCAAGTTATTAATCATGTATGAAGGGCTTAAACAGGCATTCTCAAATATTTGGGGAATTTGGAATAATTTCCACCATATATATACAGTTCTAGGTAAAAAAAAATTTTAAACTAATCCAAGCAACCAATAGATTGAAATAGAGAACTCACAAATGAAGAATTTAGCGTATTAAAAAGTTAGTGGTAAATACCAGATAAATATAAACATAGATTTATTTTAAATACTGGTAGTGTTTATATTTAATAAAGAGATGTACTGCTTTTATAGTTAAAATAATGTTATAAAGAAAGAATTTAAATAATAAATAATGACATTAAAAATTAGATTGCCCCCCAAACCCAAGATTATGCTGACAAAAAAAAGAAATGGAGAGTTTCATTATCTTTGAACTCATGCAGGAATTTAATGTCCGCTCTTCAATTTCTGAAGTTTATAAATTAAGAAACATATAAAATATATGCCTAAACTTATTGAAGTTATAAAACTAATAGTTGAACTAAAGACATGCAGCATACCTAACAAATTACTAGGAATGAAGGGGCGATATTCGGGACAGATGATATAGCAAAATTACCCATTTCTGTGCATCTTCACCAGCACTTGTTAGTGTCCATCTTTTAATAATAGTGTTTCTGGTGGTTGTGAACTGATATTTCACTGTGGCTTTGATTTGCATTTCCCCAATGACCAATGAATTAAGCATTTTCTTATGTGCTCATTGGCTCTCTATACATAATCTTTGAAGAAATGTCTATTTAAGACCTTTGCCCACTTTTGTAGTGAACTCTTTCTTGCTTTCTGTGATAGTTTGAAATTCTTTTAAGAATTCCCAAAAGAAAAAGATTGTTTTTGAACAAATCCATTCCTGTGGGTGTGAGATGCTTTTGAATGGACTATGTCTTTTAAAAGTATGAGCCAGCTTAGGTCTGTACCCTCTGGCTGGGTCTGATATAAACAGACATACACAGAGAGATACACTCAGAGGAATAGGGAGCTTTGTCATTATTTATCTTGTCACGTAAGAGAGGACTCCAGATTTGCTTATAGTTGAAGAAAGGCAGAGAAGCCCTGAGAGACTGAAAGAGGAGTCCCAGAAAGAGAAAAGCTCTATGCCTGGTTGCCCACAGCTGAGCTCCAGGAGATGATAGATTCTGGAGGGGAAGGCAGAGACCTTGGCAGAGATCAGCAGCCATCTTGCTTCACCGTGTGACTGGACTTTGAAAAAGTATCTCTGCTGATGCCTTGGTTTGGACATTTCATGGCCTCAGAACTGTAAGCTTTTATCCCTAATAAATTTCCCATTATAAATGCCAACCCACTTCTGAAACTTTACATCAACAGCCCTGTGGCAAACTAAGACATCTTCTTATTATTTTTCTATTCATATTTTCCCAATATTTTCTTTGTGGCTACCATAGGGCTTACATTTAACATCCTAAATCCATAATAATTTCATTTGGTTTGATACCAACTTAACAATAGCATACACACACAATGTTCCTGTAACCCTCTATCCTCCACCTTTATATTGTTCTTCTCACAAGTTACATATTCATACATTATAAGTTCAAGAACACTGATGTATCATTACTTTTTAGGAATTTGTATTTTTGATCTTGTAAGAAGTAAGAACTGGAGTTATAATCCAAAAATTTGATAGCATTTATAATTACCCACATTATTACCTTTACCAAAGATCTTTATTTCTTCATAAGACTTCAATCTATTGTCTGGTGTCCTTTCTTTTCCACCTGAAGAATTCCATCTATTATTTCTTTTAGGGTTGTTCTAGTGATGATGAATTCCCTCTGTTATTGTTTTTCTTGAGATGTCTTAATCTCTCCTTCATTTTTAAAGGACAGTTTTGCCAAATATAGAATTTTTCTTTGGAAATTTTTTGCTTTCAGCACTTTAAGTATGTCATCCTGTTGCCTTCTTGACTTCATGGTTTCCTGTGAGAAATCAACATTTGATTCTTATTGAGGGTCCCCTGTATATGACACATTACTTATTTCTTGTGGCTTTCAGAATTCTCTCTTTATCTTTGGCAAATGACAATTTATCATATGTCTTGGTATAGCTCTATTTGGGTTTGTCCTGTATGGAGTTTGTTAAGCTTCTTGGATTTGCATATTCATGCCTTTTATTAAATTTGTGAAATTTTCAACCATTATTATTCAAATAGTCTTTCTGTCCCTTCCATCTCTTTTCACCTAATGAGACTCCCATATTGCATATATTGGTGTAATAGATTTGTTCCATAAAGATCTATCAGCCTTTGTTCACTTTTCTTCATTTTTTTTTCTTTTTGCTCCTCAAACTGGATAATTTCAATGGTCTCATATTCAAGTTCCACTGATTCTTTTTTCTTCCAATTCCAATCTTCTGTTAATCCCTCTAAGGAATTTTTATTTCTGTTATTGTGGTCTTCAGTTATATTTGGTTCTTTTTCATGATTTCTATCTCATTATTGATATTCTCTTTGTGTTCATCTATCATTTTCCCAATTTTCTTAAGTTCTTAGTCCATGTTTTCCTTTGAGCATATTTAAGACCGTTTTCTAAAAGTCTTTTTCTGGTATGTCCTAGTTCTGGTGTTCTTCATTGAAGGTTTATCATTCTTTATCCTGCTTCTTTGCATGTGCCATAATGCCCAGTTTCTTTGTATGTTTTTTGTTGCAACCATGACATATTAATATTTAATGGGGTATTTCTGGAATTTAGACACTGAAGTATCTTTTTCCAAAGTTTGCATCCAGCTAGTTTTATGACAGGGATTTCTTATAATGTGAGAAGTTAACAAAAACAAAACAAAAGAAAGAAACAGAAAAACATTGTCTCAGTATTGCAGATGTCTTAAGACTAAGTTTTGAGCCCTAAGCACAAGCCTAGGGTGCTCCCTGTGCTTTTCTGTGCATACATCTTACCTGGGTATGTCTAAGTGGCCCCAGGAATTCCCCTTTTGCATGTGTCTTACTTTCCCCTAATACCTAGGAAACAGCATTTCCTCATGGTCCTGGACACTGTACTGTATGTCCCACAGAAAGCAAACATTTGCCCTTTCAGCTGTGATTTGACTGCTCTTCTACAGTGTAGGAAAGCTTTGTGAACTGCCTTCTACTCATAGGGCAAGTTCTGGGATAGTGAGCCTACAACAGATGTGCTGGCTCAGTCCTTAAAGCCTCTACCAAACAGATTGGCACAGGCACGCATGCTCCCAGTATGTGCACAAGGGTTATTCTGTTACCTCCATAGCTAGGGCAGCCATCCACACTGGGAATTTGGGCTGGCTCTGCACCAAGCCAGTGAGTGAATGGGACAGGGACCAGCCAGGATGCCGTGAGATCCTATCATTTTTAAGCTATCTTTTTCTTGATTCAGTGCTTTCTCTGCAACCCTTTAACTCTTTTCTGGAATTTTGAGAAAAGATGGTTTTCCAGGTCTTCGTTTGTTGTTTAAAACTTCTGGGGGGTGGAGTGGGGCTCTGGAGTGGCTCACTCCACTATCTTGATGACCAGAACTCATAAGATAATTCTTTTTAGTAGTGTCCTGGGCACTGAAACATTTTTATGACACTTATACCTACTAGATACTAGTAACACACCACTGTCCCCTTCTCCAGACATTGCCAAATTGACAAAATTGCCACAGTTGAGATCAGCTGGTTTAGGAGGAATCCAGGAAATGTGGGGAGGCTGGATAGCAGTCTGTTTAATCATATAAGCAAGACACAATGTTTGCTTACACTAGAAAGTGGAAGCAAAAATGGAAAAAAGTGAATAAATATCAATGTCTGAGGGAGGAAAATTAATTGTGAGTTATTGAATATTGGGCATGGGGGAGAAGAGGAATCAGGCATTAATCTGAGTTTGTCATTTGAACTAGGTGGATTAGTACTTCTGAAATGGACAATACAGGACAATGAGAAGATCTGCAAGGGAAGATCTTAACATTGTTTTGGACATGTTGGTTCTAAAGTGCCTATGAAATATGCAAGAGAGTATAGGTGCAAATAATGACTATCTCTGAGTTGCAGAATTTGGGTGATATTTTTTTCTTTTTCTCCATTAACTCTACTGTTTTACTTATCAAACTATTTTTATGAGAATGTATAATTCATATAATCAGAATACTATTTCAGCATTTAGCATTTTTTAAAAGTTAGTATGTAATTAATCTTATGATAATAAATAATATATGCCTTCCTACATATGTAATTTATATAAAAGGCATATCCTTCTTAACCTTGTCTTGTTCAATATTGATAACTAGATATTAATATACAATTTATATTTTAGTAGCTATTATATGCAATATATATCAAGCATATGTCTTTACTCTGTTATTTTCTGGAAACCTAATGGTTATATCAGCTCAGTAGTAGTATCAGTGGTTACATAATGAAGAAAAATCTTTCAAACATATTATTTATTTAATATAGATGCCCAAAAAGTTTAGTCACCTGATTTTAACCTTTTTATTTTACTTAATTCATCTAAATTAGATTTTAGTATTCATGCTTTGGTCCATTTGACAATATGAATATAAAATGCAATCTATTTATTTCTATAGTGAACAGTAGAAATATGTATTTTCATTTTTAAGGGGAAAAGGAAACAGTAGAAAATGAAGATTTTTTTCTCATGATTTGCACCAGTAAAGAGAATTACAATATTTTGTTTTCAGTTTTGCATAAATTCAATGGACTTCAGGAACAGGAAGGAAAAGAACACATCAGCATTTTTCAAATCCTTCTGAATTTTCTGCATTGTGAGCACATGGACCTCTCTCCCATCAGAAAAAAAAAAATTCTGTTTTTCCTTGACTTTATTTTCACTCTGACTTAGGTAGGTAGTAAATATTTCTGACAAGTACTTTGTTGGAAAATACTTTGTAAATGTTTCCATTTTATTTTCCTCCAAGGAGTAGACATGTTCTTTCAGATTACCAGGGTCTGCAGCACTGACAACATAATTAATGGAAAGTTACTGACTTGTGCAGACAGACTAATAGGCCAAGCCACCATTTTCTACCCATAATTCAGCATTTCTTCCCTGAGACATTCCCAGTTTGAATTGTACTCTAATTATGGTTGGCACCTAGGAAAGTGGTCATTTTACTAATGGCACTTTCTTCATCCCATGCATTGTTTCCTCAGAGATGTTTGTCATCTCATAGCATTTTATAACATGCACTTCAAATGTTAACTATAAAAATCAAAACTTCTCTTAGATAACAGTGAAGATATCTTCACTACTCTGGCTGGCTCCAATAATGAGCACAACACAATGCAGATATGTGTTTTAATAGGTGTATGTCCTTTGGTCAGGCCTAAGTGCAGATACATTTCAATATGTGCGTGGAATTAGGTGTTAAGCTAATTGTCAAGGGAGATACTGCTTGAAAAGGGTAACTATGGAGATGGTTTCTTCTGCCAAATTTTTTATCTCTGAACTAAATATTTATGGACCAGTGCAATGTTTATGACATAGATTTACCTTTGACTGTTTGATGTAATGTGTAGATTTTACCAACACTCTACTGCCCAGAGATTAACATAAACATGACAATGAAATAAAACCTTTAAAGAAACGATAGCCTCCAAACTGTGAGGCACCCTTCAGGCATATTTTGAAGATTCGGCATTAATTCAGATACATATTCAGTTATTTCAATTTCATGGTAATGTTTGAGAAAAATAGAGGGGGCGTGGAGAAAGAATGAGAAATAAAAGAAAGAAATGAAGAAAAAGAAAAAGAAAAAAGGTTATTAACTAGTAAAAACATTTGACTTCTTTTAATTTATAAAAAACGAGACAAAAGAAGGTGTTGACAATAAGTTAGATGTGGTAAAGCATTATTAGGCCAATGAGAAGGACTGAGAAAATATAATATTAGCTTATGGTACTAAGATTGGGAAATTTAGTATGTTCTGATAGTTAAGTTCTTCTTTAAGAGCAAGAACATTATGATGCACAATAATGTCTACAAGACTTGGTCCATCTTTTCTAATTTGCCAAATATGAATGAAGATATAGTACTGCAAGCACTATGTCTTATTTGACTTTATTTCCCCAGCACCTAATACAAGGCTAGACATATTCATTCATTGACTCAATAAGTATTTATTGAGCTACCCTTGGCAAGACACTATGCTATGAATGTACAGAATTTCTATTTGGAAAAATGAAAATGTGTTGGTAATGGATGGTGGTGGTGATAGCACAACATTGTGAATGTAATTAACAGCTCTGAAATATATATCTGAATGTGGTTAAAAAGTGAAATGTTAGGTTGGATATATGGTACTAGAATAAAAATTTTAAGAAAAAAATCCATGGAAATGCACCACAAACAGTGAACCATAAGTTAAGCCAGGGACTATAAGTAATAGAACAATTTTTAAAATGTGCATTCTTCAAGTGTAATAAATGCATCATACCAATGCAGAGTGTTAATAATAGGGTGGCATATGGGAATCCTGTATTTTATGCATAACTGTTCTGAAAACTCACAGCTTCTCTAACAAAATAGACACTATGCTAGGTTATGGGCATGTAACATTGGAACCTCCTTCATAGAGCTATATTTTAACAGGAGATGTACACATTGAACAAGTAACAGACACCTATAAGATATTCAGTAATAGATGGATGGCTGAATGGATGTGTCCCTATATTATGAGTTATTTTCCCATTATATTTATATTCCAAGCAACATAATATATTTAATGTTAAATCTAAGAAATCTACCCAATGTTTACATTTGTGGAGTTATACCCACGCTCATTTGTTCAATCACTTTATAAAAATTTTATTGTCTCCAGATTTTAAAGTTTTATTACATACTATTGAGAAAAGCTAACTGAACTTCCTCCTCCCTGCATTGATTTGGGTCTCTACATGCAGGCTACCTGTATAGTAAACAGCAACACATTTTAAAGTTAGATTCCAATTATTGTTTTCATTCAAAACAATCATTTCTAGTTAGTACAAAAAGGGCCAAATAATGCTTGGGGACTTCTGTTGACAATTCTATCTTAAGACTATGCTTACTTAATCTAGGGAAGATAATATTCTAATTAGTTCTATAGTGGTTATGCAGCCACATTCATATAATCTAGAGTGGGCAAGTTGACCTTTTCTTATTCTCTCTCCACTTCTAGTATTATTGAAAATGCCCAAAAGGCTACATTAACTACTATCATTGTAGGAAATGTGTTTGGTGGTAATCAGAAAGTAAAATAAACGATGGGGTATAAGGTTGCAAATGTGCATGTCTGAGTCAAGTTCAAAATATTTGTGAAATAAATAATAGATTGCTTTTTAATTAGGAATTTGAAAGGTAATATATAAGATGATTTTAACTATATATAGACAAAATCTATGACAACAAAATGAATGGTAAATATAGTTGACCTCAATTTAGAAATTCAATCAAGTAAAATTAAGTAATAAAACACAATTCTACCATCCTTATTTGACAATGTGTTGAAAAGTTGAGTAATTTTTTTCCTTTTTCTTTTTGCTTTTAACTATTAAGTCTGTTTTTTTTGTTGTTGTTTGTTTGTTTGTTTGTTTTCATATGAGGCATAGATTTAAAGTTCTAGAAAGCAAAAAGCTTGTTTAACATGATTGTTGGGGTTTTGTTTTCCTCCCCCAAAAGGCAAACCAGTTAGAAAATGAGATGAAAAACTTAGGCAAATGTGGATAAAAAAAAATCTGTATTACTCATAAATCTGATATTGATATATACGGCTTTGAAATGCAACTAAGCAACTTCCGTACAGCAACTCAGAGTTGAACAACTTACCCAAACCACTGAGAAGATGAAGTAGGCCACTGCAGATCTTCCCATTTGGGACCTTTCCATGTCAAACTTGCCTGAGGCAGAGAAAGCCAGAAGGCCTGCTTTCTACAGTCAGGCTGACTCCAGCGAGAAGGGTGAGGAAAAGCGGAGGAGGGTTGCCCAGTTCTTCTGCCAAACTCAGCAATGAGGGAATTCACTCCACCTCCGTGGGAAGAAGTAAATGCTAAGATCCAAGTTTGGTAGTGTTTAGAAAAAAAACCTTCCCCATGGAAACCATCATGGGAGTCTTCCTCCACTCAAAAATAATACAAGGAAACTAAAGTTCATAAAGGGACTAAAACACTCTAGAGATGGACATCTACACAGTATGAGATTATCAAATGCTTAGACTGGACTGTATTTTCGAAAGAAAAGTAATTATATGAGCTCTGAAACCAAATAGACTCCATTAAATGACTTAGTTTTAATTAAAATATTGAAGGCACACTTACTACTTCAGTACAACTTTTAAAATTCACGTGCATATTAATATCTATTGTGATAACCATATTCTCAGAGGTGTGGTGGTTTGGGGCTATAGGGACCCCAGAAAAACATGTGCTTAAACCTAATCAATTCCTGTGCGTGTGGATTCATTGTAAGTAGGACTCTTTGATGAGGTTACTTTAGTCAAGGTGTGCCCCACCTCATTCGGCATGCATCTTAATCCTATCAATGGAGTCCTTTATAAGAGAATGAATTCAGATGCAGAAAGAAAGCTATAGCTAGCGGGAGCAGCCAGAAGCTGAATTCAATGGAACCAGAAAGAGAAGGGAGAGGCCAGAAGTGGCTGCCTTGTGCCTTGCCATGTGACAAGCTAAGGATCAAGGATTGCAGGCAGCCAGCCACAGAACACCATAGCTAAAGATGGTCTTTACGTCTCATGGCATAAAGATCAATTTTAAAGTCTTTGGGTAAAAGCATCACTTGTTGATGCCTTGATTTGAACTTACTCTTAGCCTCAAAACCATGAGCAAATAAATTCCCGTTGTTTTAAGCTGAACCATTGCATAGTATTTGCTTGAGCAGTCTAGGAACCTAAAACAAGAGGTAATGGCCTGATATTAGAATATCTTGAAAAAACTTGCAAGTATGTTTATTTTTTTCTCCTTATCTGATATTCTATGCTTGTATCTAGGGTATGGCAAAGCAGATCACTGTGATGTTGAAAATACACATAGGTATTATTGTTATTTTGAGATTTTTAGATAATTATTTAAATTTTTGTCCCCTAATGTATTCTCCCCTTCCATTCACCATTCCACTCACCACACACACTTCCCCTGACCTCCTTTCAGACCAACCAGCTAACCTGCTGGGGGAAAGTGATGTGTGTGTGTGTGTATGTGTGTGTGTGTGTGTGTGTGTGTATTTTACTTAGTGGTGGGAAGGGATAGAGGAGAGAGTTCTATTGTGGTGGGCCCCTTGTCTTGGTACAACCAAGACCCAAGATAGGAATGTTTTTGTGGGTCGCTGAAGCTGAGGCAGCCATAGACCTTAAGGGACCATTTGGTCAGGAATATTGGTTGCCTCAAGGAAACTTGTGGAAACATGTGACTTGGTATCCTCCCTCCCCCAACAACCAAGCAATGCAAGGTCCTAGAACTCTTACATGGCCTTGAGGAAGAAGGAAATCCCAAGAAAAACTGAGATTAACTTTCCTTCAACCTGGGCTGTTTGGGGACATGAAAGTGGAAATTGACATATGGAAAATAAAGAGTTGTATTTTTCTGGCATGCTGGAATTTTTGGAAGGACATTCATGTCCACTACAAAATTCCAAGTGTCCATTTCTCATTATGACACCAAACCATATTCAATTTGGAGAAATTGAGTTGAGAATTTATGTGGGTAATCTAACCCTATAGAAACCTAAATGTGTCAATAATGACACAGTCAATGCATGGGTCCTTCTTGATAACTTTATAGCTTGTCCAACTTGCTTTGAATAGGCTATAAAACTTAACCACTGTTGTCAATTTTTAGTGAAACCATAATAGATAATCCACATATGTCAAGCTCATTTTCAATTCTAAACTTCAGTGCATTCCTGATCCTCAAAGTCTTGTCTTGTCTTGCTCACTGCATGCCTGATTCTGATATTTCATCCTGATTCTGGACAGTTCACCTGATTCCAGCAACTTAGTTCTGATTTTATTATTTTTTAAGCATAATCAGTTCTTGAATTTATTACCTACACAAATCTGCATTTCACATTTTGCCTCAGGCTTCTTACTCAAAGAACATTCCTTGAATTTCAAACCTCTTACGCCCTGAGATCTCGGTGTAAGGAGCAGTCTTATCCAGTTTTCTCGTTATGCTAAGGAAAGCCTAATTTTTCACACCCTTTCAGGCACAAATGTCAAGGGAAGGAAATGTCAAAATGCAGGTCAAATACCAATAGGAAATCCTGCTTGAATTTATGTGGAAAACAACAGTTAGACAGCCTTCAGAAAAACTAGTGCCAAAATATACTCCTTTTCTTACAGTTATAAGTAATGTAATAATCCTCAGTAAGCCAGCTATAATGTGTACACGGTCATCCTCTATCTCCTTCCACATTTTTATTTCACAGAAATAATAAGCGGCATATCTCCTTCCAAGGACAGTATGGCATTCATGTTACTATTAGCCAGTACCAGTAAGACTGTTGCCAAAAGAAGCTTGGTGGGAACGAAGCTGCCTGCAGCCACCTGGATGTGTGGCCAACTTTGCAATTTTTCATCACTTATCAATCACCGTATTCTTCCTGAAACACATTGGTCTTTCACCAAGTCCCAGAAATCAGTATTAGATGGAGCGAAACTCACCATTTTGTTTTTTATTTATCTGTTTGTTTACTTTTTAAATTCATTTTGTCTCATAGTATAAAGATCAATTTAAAAGATACTTATTTTTTCTATAGGAGGAAACTTAATTCAAGGTTTGGATTTTCCACTTGGAAACATGATGTTCTTTCTATACTTAAATTATTAGAAGTAATGTTTGTATACAAAATCTGGAGAGCAGTATTTTGGTGGAGCAGCTTTATGATTTAAAAAGTAGCAAACAGCAAAGCAAAATTATATCAAAATGAAAATTTCACATTTACTTTGATCTAGCAATTCCATTTCTAGAACAGTTATATTTACATATGTGCAAAATAGCATAATATATTTCTAGTAGATTGCAATGAGAAAATAAACTATTTAAATGTCTATTATTGAGGAGCTGTTTAAGTGTGCTGTCCTGCATTCTTGTAATGGAATAAAATATCACTATTTAAAAGAATGGGGCAACTATCTGTGTACTATTACAAAAGGTTGCCAAAATATATTTTAAAGGAAATATTTAAATGTAGAGCAATGTGTATGATATGCTATCCTCATGTCAAAGGGAGAAACAAGAAAAATAATATTTACATATATTTGTAAAAGCAGAGAAGTGGTCACTGTGGTAGTCTCTGTGGAAGGCAACTAAGTAGCTGGAGGATAGGCTTTTCTACTTTGGGAACTTTTATACCAATCAAATGTTTTACTGATTGAAAAACTAAATAAGTAATTTTGTAAAAAAAAAAAAAAAAAAAAAGAGAGATTTTATTTTCCATGTTTGCAGTGTTTTGAAATGTGGCTTCTGGCTTGTGGGTAGTATAAAAAAGATTACTTAAAGTGGATTCTAATTCACAACATTTACTTTGATATCTGTTGTACCCAAAGGAGAGCAATTCCTGCTTGGGGTGCACTGTCAGCCTTGCCTCTGTCCATTCTCAGTGCTGAAGAGGGCCACCAAATGGCATTCTTAGTATCTTTTGCCCAGAGAGAAACAATGCACAGACTTCCAAAATTTCATTTGGGAAACAGAAAAGGCAGAAGGGATTAAAGATTGCTTTTTAATCAAGAACATATGTCTCATTATTATAGTATCAAAAAAGAACATCCTGTGGCTAGTACTAATAAGAGTACTATCCCTGAAAATAATCTCAGCAGTCTTTATAGGAATTTAAATTATATCAAAACATTGTTCAAGAAAAAAAAATCATATGCTTGGCAATACTACAGTCATTTTCTCAGATATCTCTTCTGTTTCATGTAGTCAGGAAACAGATAGAAGTAGAGGAGGAGGCCCAGAGAAGAAAATAAATATTTGGTAGGGCTTTGGGCTCTCTAAATCTGTTTTTGTAAATATAATCTAGTGATAAGAATGTGCATCAATAGCATTTATAGATATGGAGTAGGATCTTTGGTGAGATCCTACTTTCCCTTTTATCTAGCATTTTAGAGTATGCTAAAATCAGGGATGTTTGAGTGCAGGGGAGCTGGTTGTAGATAGCTATAGGCAATTATAGCAACAAGGGCGGAGGTGATAGGCTGCAGTTGCACAGAATCTTGAAACTGTTTCCTACTAAGGTCCTGTTTTAGTTCCTAGCTGCTAAAACAAATACCAGACAATGAGTTGGCTTAAACAACAGAAAGTTATTGAGTCATGGTTTTGAAAGAAGTCCAAAACTGATGCGTCCGTGAGGCAATGATTTCTTCCCAACTACTGTGGCATTCTGGGGCTGGCTCCTGCCAATCCTTGGTCCTTGACTTTTCTATCACAAGACAATGCACATGGCGGCATATTTTCTTTTCCTTTCAGAATTCCATTGACCTCCAACCACTGGCTGAAACCCGTGGCTTCTCTCTCCATCAGACTTTTGCACTGCTTACAAAGGACCCCAGTAATTCTGATTAAAGCTTAGGCTGATTCAGTTGGGCCATACCTTAACTGAAGTTACATCTTGAAGAGATCTTATTTACAATGGGTCCACACTCACCAGAATGCAGACCAAGATCAAGAACATGTCCAAACTTGCAGGCACAATTCAGTCCATCACAGCAAGTATGTTACCATAGCATTGTGGGTTTACAAGGATATAACATTGTGAAAACCAAAGATATTTCCTTTCCAAGTTCATTTTAGCATGATGACCTTCCCCTGCCTAAAGAAAAAGAAAAAATGATAAAAAATATTGCTCCATTGGTAATCATTTTGAATTGAATGGCATTACATTCAGCAAGAGTTTTCCTGAAAAACACAGAGATGTAAATCAATTAAAGAAGGAGGGGACTTATAAAAAAAAGAACCTTTAGAGGTGGTTGAATTTAAGAGGATGGTACCTGCCCATGTTTGGACACATTTCACTTGACTTTCCTACCTAAACACTCTGAGAAAGGGTTATAAAATCAATGTTTTTTCTAAGACAATTTTTATAGGACTGCTTCCTCACTACAAGCTTACTTCTTCCCACCCTGTTCAATAGCACACACTTCTTTTTTTAAAAATTTTTATTAGAGAAGTTGTGAGCTTACAAAACAAGCATGCCTAATGTGCAGAATTCCTGTACATCACACACCAAAACCTTACATTGTTGTGGAGCACTTGTTACAGATTTTGAAAGAATTCGATCAGACTATTACCAACAACTGTGGTCCACAGCATACATTTGGTATATTTTTTCCATAAACCCGCTATCATTAACAGTATGTAATAGTATTGTACATTCATTATAGTGCATGAGAGAACACTCTAATATTTGTACTGTTATACACAGTCCATCTTCCACCACAGGCTTTACTGTGTTATACAGTCCCATGCCTTTTACATTCTATCCAAAGTGTACACTAAGTGGCTCTCATTCTCATCACAGAGTTCTGCAGTCATCGCCCCAGGAAGCCTTTGTACGCTTTCCTTAGTCCAAAAAAAAATCCCATATCCCCCTATTATTGGTCTTTAGCGTTGCTATAGAACCTTCTTTGACATTGATGCAAGAATATTAGAATATTGCTGTTAAACTATAGTCCATAGGTTACATAAATTGTATTTTTCCCAAGCATCAGTATATTCTTATCACCTTATAATAGCGATGTACATTTGTTCTAGTTCATAGAAGAACATTCCTGTATTTGTATTATATTTTCTTCTTTTTTTGATAACTAGCATTGCTTTATTAATGATTTTTCTTTCCTGCATTGATTCAATAAATTAATTTAAGAATATTATGATTTCTTCATAAGTCAAGAAGTTTTAGCTGCCAAAAACCATTTTTCCCTTTATTATCTTGACCTTCTATTTTAAAATCCTGTTCCAAGGATAGCCCTGTACAAACCTAATTTTTAAATAAAAACGATTACTAATCATTATGTGTTAGGTTTTGTTCTATGTTCATTAAATATAGTTACACATTTATTCTTCACAGCAATCCTAAAACATAAGTATTTTGATTATGCTCACTCTACAGGCGAGGATACTGAGGCACAGAGAGTCAAGTAATACTAAGTCTCACAGATGGAAAGTGATAGAAGTGACAATTGGTCCCAGGCTCCAGAGTCTGTTCTATATTTCTCTAGTATAGACTATATATGGCCAAAACCAGATCCAGAGACGATGGTTTGAGTCTCTCTAACAACAACATAATGATTTATACTACTTTAGTGGGGAAAATGGATTAAAACACAAATACAATTCTACCTTTAAGAACAGTATACCATGTTTCACATTTTAAGTTTCAGTGTCAATTGTCTCTACAGTTTGCTTGCTGTTTTTAAGCTGGATAAGAAATCTCAGATAGAGTAGAGCAATTCACTAGTATCATCAATAAGCAGGTTGCACATTTATCCTTTACCACAGAGCAGGAATACACTTAAAACCAACTCAAGAAAATAGGTTTAAGTATTCAGTGAAGGAGTATCCACATCCATTTGTTATTAAATCCAGAGCCTCACACCCTTTTTAAAATCATCCAACTCCTAACTCAGTTTCTGATTATAGTCTGAAAACAAGGAACCACCCAAGTGAGATATCTTTTCAGAGCACTGTGGAAAGTATATTAAACAGAGAGTTATCCCAGATCCCTGTTCTCAAATGTTAAAAAGAGTTTATATTAGCATATAGAGAGAATATCCTTAGGTAAAGTCTATGGTTTACTGAGGTTTTACTTCCCCCTTTTTGATAATATCTTCAATTTCTTCTGAGCCCTTTCCTTTATAGTCATTTGATTCTATTGCTTTTAACTTCTTTTGATACTCCAGTGGTATCACTGGATTTTCTTTGCACCCATGCAAATGACCTTTTTATACTGTGGTGATGGGGGAGTACTAATATAATTTTTCATCGGATAACTCCGACAGGTTATTTCTTTTCATCCTCAAGTGTGAACAGTAACTTCTATTGGGTCATTTTCCACTTACAACCCCTTCTTGCCTGCAGGCAGGTCACACTGCAGAACTCCACCAAAGGATTTCGGAGGTGGATCCTCTCCCTCAACAGATTGCTACCTTAGTTGAAGTACAGAAAACTCTCCTCATCCCTTCCCTGGCAATTCCCACAGCCCAAGCCGGCCATGTCCCATCAGACGCCGGTACGGCCCGGGGGATCAGGAGCAAGTGAGGAGTGGACTGGGACCATAGTTCTAGTTCATAGAAGAACATTTCTGTATTTGTATTATTAACCACAATCCTCATTCATTTCTGTCTTCCACAGAGACTGCACCATTCTACAATCCCACCAACAGTGAAGAAGTGTTCTTATTTCTCCACATAATTTCCAGAACTTGTTTTCTGTTTTTTGTTGTTGTTGTTATTTTGTGTTTTTTTAAAATAATGACTATTCTATGAGGTGTGAGGTGATACCTCATTAAGTTTTAATTTGCATTTACCTAATAGCTAGTGATATTGGACATTTTTTCATGTGCTTTTTTGCCATTTGTATTTCCTCTTGGAAGAAATGCCTATTTAAGTCTTTTGCCCATTTTTCAATTGGATTGCTTGCTCTTTTGTTGTTGAGTTGTATTATCACTTTATATAGCAAGGAAATCAAACCTTTATTAGATATATGGTTTCCAAATATTTTCTCCCACTGAGTGTGTTGTCTTTTCACTTTCTTGACAAAATCCTTTGAAACACTAAAGGGTTTAAATTGAGGAGCTTCTATTTATTCATTTTTCTTTCATTTCTCTTGCTTTCAGTGTAAGTTTTAAGAAACTCCCACCTACCACCAAGTCTTGAAGACGTTTCCCTAAATTTTACGGTTCTCACTTTTATATTTAGGTCTTTGATCCATTTTGAGTAAATTTTTGTATAAGGTGTGAGGTAAGCATTTTTTTTCTTTCTTTTTTCTTTTTCCTTTTTTCTTTTGGAATATAGAGATACAATTCTCCAGGCACCATTTGTTGAATAGACTGTTCTGCCCCAGCTGGGTGGGTTTGACAGCCTTGTCAAAAATCACTTGACCATAGATGTGAAGATCTGTTTCTGAACCATCAATTCAGTTCCATTGGTCTATATGTCTGTATTTATGCCAGTACAATCATGTTTTTACTACTGTAGCTAGGTATTATGTTTTAAAGCCTGGAAGTGAGAGTCCTCTGACTTCTTCCTTTTTAAGATGCTTCTGGTTATTTGGGGTCCCTTACCCTTCCAAATAAATTTAATAATTGGGTTTTCCATTTATTTTTAAAAGACTGTTAGAATTTTTATCAAGATTGTATTGAATTTCTTTATCAATTTGGGAGGAATTGACATCTTAATGATATTTAGTCTTCCCATCCATGAACATGGAATGTTCTTCCATTTATTTAGGTCTTCTTTGATTTCTTTTAGTGATGCATTATAGCTTTCTGAATATAGGTGCTTTATGTTCATGGTTAAGTTTATTCCTAAATATTTTATTCTTTTTGTTACTATTCTAAGTGGAAATTTTTTTCCTGACTTCTTCCTCAAATTGCTCATTCCAAGTGTATAGAAACACTACTGATTTTTGCATATTAATCTTGTATCCTGTCACTTTGCTGATTTTGTTTATTAGCCCTAGTAGCTTTGTTGAAGATTTTTCAGGAGTTTCTAGATATGAGATCATATCATTGGCAAATAGCATAAGTTTTACTGCTTCCTTTCCAATTTGGATGTCTTTTATTTCTTTTTCTTCTCTGATTGCTCTAGCTAGAATGTCTAGCACTATATTGAACAACAGTGTTGATAGTGGGCATCCTTGGATTGTTCCCAGTCACAATGGGAAAGTTTTCAATCTTTCACCATTGAGTACAATGTTAGCTGTGGGATTTTCCTATGTGGCCTTTATCATGTTGAGAAAGTTTCTTTCAATTCCTATCTTTTGGAGTGTTTTTTTATCAATAAAGGATGCTGGATTTTGACAAATGCCTTTTCTGCATCAATCGAGATGATTATGTGATTTTTATTTTTTAGTTTATTAATGTTGTGTATTATACTGATTGATTTTCTTGTGTTGAACCACTCTTGCATGCCTGGCATAAAACCCACTTGATCAGGATGTGCATTTCTTTTAATATGTTGTTGGATTTGACTAGCAAGCATTTTTTTTTTAAGATTTATTTATTTAATTTATCCATTTTAAATCCCCCTTCCCCATTTGCTGTTTTGTGTCCATTCGCTGGGCAGTTCTCTGTGTCTATTTCCTGCCATCTCTTCTCCTCCAGTCTTCACCAGGATTCGATCCTGAAGGCCTCTGATGTAGGAGAGAGGTGTTCTGCCATCTCCACCACCTCGGTTCCTGGTTTTCGGAGCTTTCAGAGCATCTCGTCTTGTCTCTTCCCTGCGTCTCTCTCCTGTTAAGTCATCATCTTGCTGCATGGCTCTTGGGGCCTGGCAGCTCACCGGCACACAGAGCCTGGCAGCCCATGCACCTTCTACATATATATATTTTATTTTACCGGGAGGTCTCGGGATCGAACCCAGGTCCCTCCATATGGCAGACGGATGCCCAACCATTTGAGCCACATCTGCCCCCACTAGCAAGCATTTTGTTAAGAATTTTTGCATCCATATTTATTAGGGAAATGGGTCTGTAATTTTTTTTTTCATAGTATCTTTATCTGACTTCGGTATTAGGGTGATATTGGTTTCATAGAATGAGTTTGGCAGCAGTCCTTCCTGTTCAATTTTTTGGAAGAGTTTCAGTAAGATTGGTATTAAATCTTTTTTGAATGCTTGATAAAATTCATCTGTGATGCCGTCTCGTCCTGGCCTTTTCATTTTGGGAAGTTATTTGATGACTGTTTCAATCTCTTTGCTTGTGATTGGTTTGTTGAGGTCTATTTCTTCTAGCATCAGTGTAGGTTATTCAAATGTTCCTAGGAATTTTTCCATTTCATCTACATTATCTAGTTTGCTAGCATACAGTTGTTCATAGTACCCTCTTAGGAGTTCTTTAATTTCTGTGGGGTCTGTAGTAATTTCCCCATTTCTGATTTTATTTGCATCTTCTCTCTTTTTTTTTTTTTTTCTGTCAGACCAGCTAAGGGTTTGTCAATTTTGTTGATCTTCTCAAAGAACCAAACTTTTGGTTTTGTTAATTCTCTCTATTGTTTTTTGTTGTTGTTGCTGTTCTCAATTTCATTTATTTCTGCTCTAATCTTTGTTATTTCTTTCCTACTGCTTGCTTTGGGCATAGTTTGCTGATCTTTTTCTAGTTCTTCCAGCTGTGATGTTAGGTTGTTGATTTTAGCTCTACCTTCTTTTTTTTTTTTTTAATTTATTCTATTTATTTATTTCTCCCCATTCCCCCATTGTCTTTCACTTGCTGTGTCTGTTCATCTTCCTTGTTTCTTTAGGAGGCACCAGGAACCAAACCTGGGGCCCCCAATGCACGAAGGAGTTGCCCAACCTACAGAGCCACCTCCACTCTTTGCCTTGCTGTGTCTTTCATTCTGTTTTCCCTCCCCATGTCCCTTGTTGCATCATCTTGTTGCATCAGCTCACCACACCTGCCCATTGTGTCAGCTCGCCGCCCTCTTCAGATGGCACTGGGAGCTCTGCTTTCTGCCCTGTTGCGCCTCTTATTATGCTTTCTCTTCCTGTGTCCCTTGTTGCATCAGCTTGCCACACCTGTCCATTGTGCCAGTCCACTGACTTCTTTAGAATGCACTGGGATCTGAACCAGTGACCTCCCATGTGGTAGACAGGAGCTCAGTCACCTGAGCCACATCTGCTTCCCACTACTTTCTTTTTTAATGTAAGCACTAAGGGCTATAAATTTCTCTCTCAGCACTGCTTTCCCTATTTCCCATAAGTTATGATATCTTGTGTACTCATTTTCATTCATCTAGAGATATTTACTGATTTATCTTTCAATTTTTTCTTTGACACACTGATTATTTAATAGTGTGTTGTTTAATCACATATATTTGTGAATTTTCTCTTTTTCTGCCTGTTGTTGATTTCCAGCTTTATTCCATCATAATAAGAGAAAGTGCTTTGTAATTTCAATCTTTTTTAATTTAATGAGGTCTGCTTTGTGATCCAAATTATAGTCTATCCTGGAGGAAGATCCATGAGCACTTGAGAAGAATGTATATCCTGCTGTTTGAGGTGCAATGTTCTGCATATGTCTACTAGGTTTAGTTCTAAAGCTGCCGACATTTCTCCAGGAACTGATGAAGCTTCTCTCACCTTTATCCCTTGCCAAGGGTAAGGACAGAGACTCAGCTATGTACAGTCATCCAAGCTGTGCTGGCAAAGACCATCTGTAGTTGCCCGAAGCTCTACACCCCTTCCTCCCCTACCTGGGGCAAGGATGGAGCCACAGATGTGGGCAGCAAACTAAGCTCTACCAGTCAAAACTGACCACAGTTGCCCAAGTAGACTGATGAAACACCGACCCCCCTCTTTCCCTACAAGTGGCAAGAATGGAATCTCCAGTGGGCTCAGCAATCTTGTTCATGCAGACCAAAAATGGCATTATTTACTATTGTGAAAAGTTGGAAGCAACCCAAGTGTCCATGAAAAGATGAATGGATAAGCAATATGTGGTATATACACACAATGGAATATTACTCAGCTATAAGAAAGAATGGAATATTCACACATGAGACAACATGGATGAATCTTAAAGACCTTATGTTGAGTGTACTAAGTCAGTCACTAAAGGACAAATATTGCCTGTCCTCACTGATATGACCGAAGCATATTGAGCAGACTCACATAGGCAGAGTCTGGAAGATAGGTTTTTAGGAGGCAGAATGAGAGTAGAGTGTGGTGAGCCAAAGCTCAGTATGGGCAAAACCCATGATAAGGTGGAAGGCTGTGATTTGGCAGTGCATGGGAATGATGGTGGTGCAGGGATGTAAGTGGGGTCAATGGTTCTGGAATATGAGGGTGATCAGGGTAAGGGAGTTGGGTTGGACTATTCATGGAACCGGGGGCAGGTCTGGAGGAAGGAACAGGTGAACTCTGGGGATTTGTAGGTTTATGGTTGAAAATACAATGGTGGGAATGTTCTTTTGGCAAATATGGCAGGAGAGGTCACTGGGGCAGGGTGTCAGTGGTGGGGGGATATATGAGGAAGGGTGCAACTGGGGCATGCTTCTATGGAATATGAATGTGTTCATCTTGTCGTAGGGTGTCATCTCAGTGTGGGTGAAGACCCACACAATAAACAAGAAAATAGTAAACTCCCACGCTGGGGAGTCCTGCTGTGTTCTCAAAGAAAGCACATAGGCAGTTCTTAATAAAAGAAAACAGACCAGTATATCAAGCCCTCAATATTAATGCATGAAGCTATGAAACTAATTCTTCAAAAATAACTTAGTGGTTACAATAGGTTTCAAGGGGAGGGAGGAAGAATAGGTGAAACATAGGGTATTTGGGGGCATTGGAATTGTCCTGCATGGTCTTGCATTGAAGGATATAAGCTATTATACATTTTGTCAGAACCTAGAAAAGTGTGTGGTGCGAAGTGTAAACCATAAGGTAAACCATTGACCATAGTTAGTAGCAATGCTTCAATATTTGTTCAACAATTATAAAAAATGTATCATACTCATGTAGGATGTTATTGGTTGGGGAGTATGTGGGGGAAGGGGTGGCGCATACAGGAATTCCCTGTGTTTTCTATGTGACTTTTCCATAACCTAAAGCTTCTTGGGAAATAAGGGAAAAAAAATAAGACACTGGGGGAGCATACAGTAAAAATTGTCAACATATATAAAAGATAACTGATCTATGCCAATGAGAAACACAATGAAAAAATTTTTTTTAATTTTTTAAATTATTTTATTTCACTTTATTATTATTTTATTTGGCTTTATTTGGGGGGAGGTTTTGGATGGCAGGGTGGATTACTGTTGTGGGGTATTGATGGTGGAGGTCTGTATGGGGAGGGATGCACCTGGGACATGTCTCTGTGGAATATGAATGTGTTCATGTGGTCATGGGGTGTTGTCTTGGTGGGTAGAGACCCACACATTAACTGACAGAATATTGAATTCTCATCCTGGGGAGCCCTGCTACAATCTCTGATAGAGTAGCAAGAATCTCTAGGGTACATGGACAGTGCCTAGAAAAGGAGGACAGACCAATAAGCCAGGCCCTTGGCATTGATGCTTGTACTTATGAACCTTGTTCTTGTGAAATGGAAACTTAGCCTAGTAGTATATACTGCTTAAGAGTTACTTCCTGAAAGCCTCCTTGTTGCTGAAATGTGGCCTCTCTATAAGCCAAACTCAGTATGTAAACTCACTACTTCCCCCCAGCATTGTACTTGACTCCCAGGGATGAGCCTCCCTGGCACTGAGGGATTATTATGAAACAACTAGAAATGCATTTGGAAAAAGACCTTGACCAAAAGGGGAAGATGTTAAATACTCATGAGTTTTTATGGCTAAGAGATTTCAAAGTGAGTCAGGAGGTGATTCTAGAGGTCATGCTTATGCATGTCTCAGAAGGATCTCACTGACTGCCACAGTAAACACTGCCTCAAACAGGGGTGCTCCTGAGAACTCTAGAGACATCTAGACACTATAGGCAGGGCAGACAACCCTAGAAAATTGGCACCCTTTTGGGTGATCTTACCTTGGAATATTATGATATTCTATCTCCCCAGTGTATCAGAGTTAGACTCTTTATAATTTTCCTATGCATGGTTATACTGCCCCTTTTATTTGAACTTAGAATTAGTACTAACACCATTAAATATATGTCCCAGAGACTTAAATCTTTGGGCTGTTCATATGCCGGTTGAGGTCTGAATCTCAGCAGAGTTGCAGCCAACACCTACTCTCCAGTTCATCAGACTCACCCAGGACAACTAACAAAAGGATGATGATGGACAATGTTCATCCCAATAAAAGAGAGTATTTACAACTGCAAGCAAGACAGCTCCATCTATTTGCCCATGGGATCTAAGTCCTTTCTCAAGCAGAAGCAGGGTAGGCATCACCATCCTGAAATCCTCAAGATTGAGGAATGAAAAAACATAAGATGGGAATTCAATTATGGACCAAAGTAGACTTATTATTATTCTAGTAATGGAAGAACTTGTAACACTGATATAAGGACAGTGGTCACCAGAGGTTCTGAGGGGAGGGAGAGGTAAGAAATGGTGTAACATGGGGCATTTTTCCGACATTTAAATTGTTCTGCATGATATTGTAATGATGGATACAAGCCATTATACATTTTATAAAAACCTATAAAATTGTGCGGTGCAAAGTTTAAACCATAATGTAAACTGTAGACAATTGTTAGTAGCAATGCTTCAATATATTTTCATCAATTGTAGCAAATGTACCACACAATGAAAGAGATTGTTAATGGGGGAAAGTGTGGGAAGGGGAGAGGGTGTGGTATATGGGAATCCCCTATATTTTCTATGTAACATCTATGGAATCTAAAGCTTCTTTAAAAGTAAAGAAAAAAACAAGCTACTGCATTTGCCTGGGTAGGCTGAGGAAGCACTGTTCCTCTTCCTGTTCTGTCATGGGTGGGGAGAGAGCTACAGATGTGTCCAGTAATCTAGTCCACGTAGGCCAAAAGCACTTGCAGTTGCCCTGAGAAGCTGCTACAGGTCCCCCCAGCTTTCTCTCTCCTGGAGGTAGGACTGAAGCCTAGGCTAGGGCTGCAATCTGACCTGGGTAGAAAGAAGCCAGTTCCTACCAGCACTGTGATTTTCAATCAGCCCCACTTCCGTTCATGCTGGGGGCAGAGTTAAAATGGAAGCTGCCAGCCTCTTTCTGACTTGGACTACTTCAAACTTTAGCTCTTTTTAGGGCCGGCCAAAAGAAATTACTAATCAGTAGCAGAAATTGGTGCCCAGCCTTCTCTTCCTCCCCTATTTTTGGGAAATGGAGCTTCCAACTCCAGCCAGGGAGTAGCTTCTTAATGTATTTTGCTCTTGTATTCCTAGTTCTATACCTTGGCTTCTGTTTTATTTTATTTTATTTTATTTTTGTCCCTTTGGGGTTTATTTGTTTGCCTCTTTTGGTTTTGGGGGAGACATGAGGGCTGCTTAAATATATGTGTTTTAGTGTCAGACAAGCCAAATACCTGCTTTAAATTCAGCAATTTAAAAGAACACAAATTTTTATTTTGCAGTTCTAGAGCCAGAAGTCCAAAATGGGTTTCATTGGGCTAAAATCAAGGTGATGACAGGACTGCATTCCTCCTGGAGGCTTTAGGGGGAAATGCATTTTTCAGCTTTTAGAGGCCACCTGCATTCCTTAGCTCTTGGCTTCTTCATCCATCTTCAAAGCCAGCAGCTAGCGCTTTCAAATATCTCTCTGACTCTGACCTCCAGCATCCTTCTTTCACTTATAAGGACCAGCCCGGATTTGGGCTCACCCAGATAACACAGGATAATCTCCCCTTCTCAAGACCCCTAAGTTAATCACA
>JAQZBX010030767.1:0-26646 GCA_029593785.1 Cabassous unicinctus | reverse complement strand
AATGTGGGGAGCTCATCTTGTCCACTACCTTCATTGTACAGATGAGAAAAGTGAGGATCAGAGAGGGGAAGTTACTGTTCAAAGTTACAGGGTTGGTTTGTAGCAGATTTGGAGCTAGAATTCCAGCCTTTGACTCCTTGTTAAATAGAAGCTTTCTCTGCTCTCTCCTTTGCAGGGCTGGTATAGTACGTCATGTATAATAATGTCACTTATTGTTTATGATTTCCAAAATGCTTCCACATGTAACCCTTACAATGCCAGTAAGATAGGCTCAGGTGTTTTGGCATTTTAGATAGATGAGAATCCTGAAATTCACATGTGCAAGGTCACATGATAAGCAAGTCTTCAAAGTGCTACTAAAAGCCAGTCTTTCCCGTTCTGGCTTCCTGCTCTTGCATTACTCCATGATATAGGAAGACATGAGATGAGATAAGACCTATTTATTAAAAAAAAAAAAAAATCAAAAGCAACTTTGTTTACCTTGAAAAATTTTTTTTCAATATTTTTCAAAATATTTTCAAGACATTGATTTTTTTTCCCACAATCTATCAAATCTGAAGAATTTCCCCTTGGCGTATTTTGCATGGACTCTAATGAAATTATGCAGCAGTGAAGAGAAGCAACCTAACAAGTGAGTTGTGAACAGCAGCTCCACAAGAATCATTTCATGCACTGTTTAGGGATCAGAAATGTCAGTCCAGTGGTGTTAGGCAGTACTACTAATGAAACCCTAAGCCCTAAGCCCTGGAGAGGTATTAAAAGAGTGAGAGAAAGGTAAGAATTTAGGAGAATAACATGGGTGGGGTTGGGTGTTATGCCACCAGCCACTGCCTTAGGGGCTCCTGGAGTGTGCGTGGGGGTGGGACATACCCAGGGTCAGAGGCTCAAAATTGGCATTTAGAGCGTCTCCTTGTCCAGCTCTTTGTTGATCCATGGCCTTGCCTCATTTGGGATGGTAATTAGGCCTGATGAGTGAAGCTCATTGAGATTCTGCCAGGTCCTGATGGGCATGGTCAAAATTAATATTAATAGCTATATTTACTAAATTAGATTGTAATAGCCATAGCTAATGTTTATTGAGCATTTCCTAAGTACCAGGCACTATTCTAAATACTCTATGTGAGTGAACTCATTGAATTTTCACAATTTTATGAAGTAGTTTCCTTTTACAGATGAGCAAATCAATGTGCAAAGAAGTGAAGGAAGTTGCCCAAGCTCACACAGTTAGTAAGGGGCAGAGTAGGGATTCCAACCAGAGACCTTGGGATTAATTACCACGCTATCCAGATGAACCTTGAGTGCATATTAAACTATGCAAGTGTGGGCCGATTCCTCAGCCCCTCTGCTGCTGTCTTAGCCTGCTGGGCATGCTGCTGCCTTCTTGCTTGAGGTGTGAACTGTGTGACCATAGGAGCAGCAGGTGCAAACTCAGCGGCAGAGAGCGGACTTTGTGCAGATGGATCATTCCACACCCAATATGCCAGTTTCCTAGGTGGCTGTGAAAATCACTTAGCTGAAGGCGGTGCAAACCACAGCCTCACGGAGCGTTCTCCATGTGAACCGGAAGATGCCTTATCGATTACAGGTCTGCTATGATGTTGAATGCTGTTTAAACCTCTCTAGCTGCATGGCACTTTTAGTAGCCAACTGAGGAAGAAATCCTCTTTTATTCATTCCTGAGGAACAGTGCCCAATTAAAAACCAACCACCCAAGCAAATAATCCAATAAACCAACATTTAAAGAATCTGAACATCTCTATTCATAAAATCCCAATTTGTGGGAGCATGTATATGTGTTTGGAAATCCATGCTTTTCAAATCCAAAAGAAGAAGGTGTGACTGTTTCCTGACAAATCCCGGGCATTATTATCAGCTGTATATATTGAAAACATGTGATAATCTCACCTTCTCCTTTGACCATAACGGGGCCCAAAGGGTAAGAAGGGCCGCCCTCTGCTTCCCTAATGGCTGCCTTTCCCCCACAGGGACCTGTTTATGGCTGACTTCAGCAGAGGAGGATCCTTGCTGCCAAGGCCTAGTGCTCTGCTGGAGAGGAGGTTTGCTCAGCTGCTTTCAAGCCAGTGTGGCATGAGACCTCATCACCCTTCCGGGAGAGCTGAGTGGTGGCTCATGTCAGGGGCGGGGTCTCCACTCACTCACGGCCCCCTTTGGAAAGTGCTAAGAACACCTGTTGCAACCACTAGGGTGAGAGTGGAGCTTGGAGGGAGGTAAGAATCCTGCCCTCTGTGTGACTCCGAGGAAAGATGCTAAAGGGTCTAAGTGGCAGCTCGGTGCTTAAAACGAAGTGGAAACCTAACTGACTGGACAAAAGCCGTCACTGCCGACACCTGGGATCCTAGCGTTAGATGTGTTCCTGTTTCTGTTTGGATGAAGCTCTCTTTGTCCTATGCTAATGGTTGATGTCACCATTAAGGGAAGAGTCTGCAAGTTAGATTGCTTGTCATGGGTCCAACGCAAGGATTGTGGAGCAGAAGGTTTGGGTATTGTTACATTTGGGGGAGGGTCTGTGGGGAAGATTGGCTTTCTGTGACATTGTATGCTGGCGGCATGGTTCAGGGCACCAACGTGACTCATCTGCTTTGACAAGGATAAGGCCTCGCTGACCCTGAATTTGGTGTAAGAACTAGGAGGACCTGAAGTTCATAGTCATCCCTAAACAGAAGCTCATGGATTGTTAGTGTCATAGCAATGTAAGCGTGAGTATAAATGGGCAAGAATCTGGCTTGTCTTCCAACTCTGGCAGGGGGCTGCCCTTGCAGAGGGGCACAGACAGCTGTGTGCCCCACAGGTCGCAAGGCCAGGGAAAAGCTGGGGCAGAGGCTCCGCACCTGCTCCTGGGCTGGGAAGCCTCCTTGCTGCCTTCAGCTCTGTATCCTTGACTATGAGGGTAGATGTATGTGACTTCATCTCACCATTTGCAATGCTGCAAATGATTTCTCCATTTTAATGCTGCTCATTGTAATATGTGGGGAAAAAAAGATGCAAGTTAAATCAAATATAGAAACTTATTCTACTAAATTTTCTGAAATTTGAGTTCAACTAAAGTGCTATATAGTGGATCAACTGTAAATGAACCACATTTTAAAAAATCAAATAAATCAACTTGAACAGGAACTAAAGTAGTACTGTTTTAAATTTTTAATTTTGACATAGTTTCAGACTTATAGCAAAGTTGCAAGAATAGTACAAAGTCTTCACAGATGCTTTTCATTTAGATTTCCCAAATATTAATGTTTTACAACTTTTGTTTTATCTTTTTTGCTTTCTATGTTTTTTTTTTTAAAGATTTATTTATTTATGTATTTATCCCCCCCTTGCTGCTTGTGCTTTGCTGTGTCCATTCGCTGTGTGTTTTCTCCGTGTCTGCTTATCTCCCCCTTGCTGTGAGGTCCCGCTGCATCAGCCCACCACGCCGTGCGGGCTGGCCTGCCCTCACAAGGAGGCCCCAGGAAGCGAACCCGGGGCCTCACACATGGTAAACGGGGGCTCTATCGATTGAGCCACACCCGCTTCCTGCTGTGAGGTCTTGCTGCATCAGCCCACCGGGCCGCGTGGGCCGGCCTGACCTCACAAGGAGGCCCCTGGAAGCAAACCCGGGGCCTCCCATATGGTAAACGGGAGCTCTATCCATTGAGCCACACCTGCTTCCTCTATGTTTTTTAACTGTAAAGATGCAGACCTGATGCCTCTTTACCTGAAAAGTAAAGAGTACCTGAAATTCTTCAGTTGTGTATCTCCTAAAAATAAAGATATTCCCTTACAGAACCACTGTGCAATTAGGAAAATAAGGAGATTAATATGAATGCAATACAATCCATGTTACTCAGATTTTGTCAAATGTCTCATTAATGTCCTTTATAGCAAAATTAAATCCCAGATGATGTGTTGCTTTCAGTTTTCATATCTCTGTAGCCTTCTTTGCTCTGAAGCAATTTCTTAGTCTTTTTTCAAAGCAATATATATTTGAAGTGTATGGAGTAGACAAAAGGAGAGACTCAAAATAATATCAAGGCTGCCAGTTTTCCCTTAATATTTGTAGTAGAATGACATAGTAATAGAAATGTTAGTTAGATACATGGTGACCCACTTAAAGACTACATTTCCCAGGCTATCTTGCCTTTAGATGGGCCCATGTGACTGAACTCTTGGGCAAAGGGAATCTAGTGGAAGTAACATGTACAACTTCTAGATCAAACCCTTAAAGGGAAGGAATGTTTCTTCTCTTTCTTCCATTCTTTATTTTTGCAGTCTGGGATAAGGATGTGACGGTGGTAGCAGGAGCACTATCTTAGACCATAAGACTGATCAACAAGATATCTCTGATGATTATGAAACAATAGCAGCCCTTGGCTATCTACCTGATCAACCCCACCTCCCTCATCCCTAAAATTTAAGGACTTAAAAAACAAAACAAAACAAAACACAACCACTATACTATTATCACATCTGAGAAAATTAACAATAATTATTTAATATTATCAAATATCTATATCCTGGGTTTTGATATGAGAGAAAAAGAAAATTCTATATTAAGTCATTCTTAAATATTTTGGGTCTCTTTCTTACAGCACCCTACCAGAAACCTGATCAATGTAATAATCTAAACCAGTACTTACAGGTTTGTTCAAATCTCTGAAAATATTTCTGCCAAAGGAGAAGAAAAGCACAAAATTTTACACTTGCAGCAGCATAACAATGAGGTGAACTTGTATAGAAATTTTATATTGGTAAGGTTATCAAGACTGGAAAAATTTCTCCCTTTATGTGTGTTTTTTTTTTTTTTTTTTAGCTTTTTAAGTAATTACATTTTCTCATTTGCATTAATGTCAAAGGTGTATTCTCTGTAAAATTACAAAGTTGTCTTTGTTATGCTAATTTAAAGTTACATCTTGGTTTAAAGGCATATCTTTGTTGGAAGATCTGTCCCTGCAATTTCAGTATATTG
Organism: Cabassous unicinctus; assembly: GCA_029593785.1. Classification (NCBI taxonomy): domain Eukaryota; kingdom Metazoa; phylum Chordata; class Mammalia; order Cingulata; family Chlamyphoridae; genus Cabassous; species Cabassous unicinctus. The sequence goes on along the minus strand of JAQZBX010030767.1, from coordinate 21,680 downwards.
GCATTAGGTGGCAGTAGAGTTACATATGTTCTGAGTGACCTCACGTATCACGTTCACTGATGACGTTAGCACGAGTTCCTGTGCTAAAACATTGGGCAAAAATATAATCTATTTACTTAAAATGTGCAATACAAACGAGAAAAGTAACCACAGCAAATGCAAACGGAAATCTTGTATATATATTTGTGTGTGTGTGTTCTTAGCATAACCAGGTTAAAATACAGTCTTGACATTAGACCTGCAGAAAGACTTTATTTTCCATTTTCTACTTCTTGCAGAATCACTTGTATTAGCATGCCTTTTTCTTAATTGCTTTCTTCAAGTAAGGGAGTTCTCTCCCCCTCATATTCTAGATAAAAGGATAGCCTTTCAGGTCAACTAAAATGACCCAAAGTCAACCTTTTCTTTTCAGCTTCTTGTTAAAAATTTCTTTTACTCCTAAAAGCTTAGGAAGAGCGAAGAAATTGTAAACCACGGCACTTGAAACCTACTAAAATTCTGAGTTTATCATGATTAAACTGCATATGGCATTTTGCCACTTAGAATTGTTTCCAAATTTCCCCCTCCCATCAATTAACTCAGCTTGGGAACCCACTTGACCTAATCTGTATACAAGAGATTTTTTACTTAACTAATAGTCTTGTTTAGAGTTTGGGTTGTCAAAGGTAACACTAAGAAAGAAGTCAGAAAATTCAAACAGAAAGTGAGCAAGAATTGGATTAGTTTTTGTTACTCGTATAGAGATAAATTACCTTATGAGATTTACTCTTCACCCTCTCCTGTAGACTGTGTGGGTGGTAAAAAGGGAATTTTCTAGTCTCCAAGTAAAGATGTAAGAAGCAACGGGAGTCTTGGATATATGGGGAGCCTAACTCTATTGTAATTGTGTTGCTTGATCCTGTGGCTAAGTCATTACATATGAGATTAGTGGTACTTTCTCCCCTGATGCATTTTATTTGGAATTACCAGTGTTGGATTGGGCAAGAAATGGCTATTATGAGTATTAGGTGCACAATTTATAAGTTCAAGTCTGAGATCATTGCAGGAAATAAGAAAATAAAATTCACAGCTCTTTGTCTTACCCAGGGGCAAAAATGTCCCTGGAAAGCTGCTTCCTATTATAGTTGGGTTTGGACCTAGAAATCTGGCCAGCTCTGTTTACAACCTCCACTATGGTCCCTTTTGAGATTTTTTTTTTCCTATAAAGACATACATAATTGAGAATAATTACATATACATATCCAGAATATTTAAATAGAATACATAGGTTTATTTACATCAAGGTACAAGATAAAGAAGATGACATACCCCAAAGTAAAATGGGCTATTCATTCACCCACAAAACTTTTATTGAACATTTCTATCTATCTGGTATGGCATTAGGTGAGGTGAAATCAAAAATAAAATGATGTGGTTTCTACTTCCACAGGGCTCAGAGTTTCCTCAATGAAATACATACATAAACGCAGACTGAAGGAGATACTCAAAATATTGTTGAAGCTGCCAGTTTTCCTTTAATCCTCATTATTCTCTTAAGGTTTAAACCACTGCAGTATGTAGCAAATGCACAGTCTTTTGTTACAGTTTCTCTTTAATGCAAAATTTAAGGGAAAAACTTTTAAAGCGTGAGCCTGAGACTCAGCGGCAATGTTGCTCAGATTCCAAAATGGGCAACTTGTTGGAAATGGCAAATCCACGTATAACAGGAGGCAGCTTTCCAGGGATATTATCTTTCCTTTGGTAGGACATATTTGGCAAGATATGCACACTCTCAGTTTAGTTTTGTCCCTAAATGCTTTTCTGTGTACTAATATATTTTGACCTCACAACAATGCTAAGAAGTATTATTTCTATCCCCATTTTATATATGAGAAAATTGGTGCACAGAGTGGATAAATAACTTGTACCAAGTCCCACAGTTAGTAAGGGCCATGAAGGATCCAAACACAGAAAGCTGGGCCCCAGAATCTGTGCTTTTAATCAGTTCTCTATACATTTATGGTCTTAAAGGGAGAGGAAGGGATTCATAACTAGAAACACATCTCATTTTTCAACTCAACTAACATTAATTGGGAGATGGACATAACCAGGTAGTGTTTTAGGCACCAGAGACTCAGAATCCTAAAGAACTTATAATGGAGTAGGGGAGATAGATATATCTACAAATAGCTGTGGTGAAAGGCAGAAAACAACCAGTGTGGGAAGAAGCTGAGAGTGCTTGTCAGCACAAAGGAGGAGGGGAGAGAGATTTTGTCATTAATGTTAGGAAAATCTCACCTGGAGATAGTTCTGTCCTGGTTGGGTAGAACTTTTGTTGCCTCTATTATTTGGGATGGACAATTCTTCATTCTATTCATATAGGCTAGGACCCTTTCCCCATTATGATGTCCTAGTGATATATTATATACGATGCTCTAATGTTCATCAACAAACAATCAGCAAATTTGTTCATTTGTGCTTGGGTTGACATTTTCTGTCCTTGGCCTAATGGTTACTTTCTTCAACCATCTTCATTTGACTCTGAGAGTTTCAGGGCACTCTTCTCACAGGGTAACTGTGAATTGGCTTATTCTACTCACACACTGAGCTTGAGCGCTGTTAGTTTAGGGCAGGGATTCTCAACCTTTTTTGTTCCACGGATCCCTTTGCCCGTCAGGTGAAAACCACGGACCCCTTACTAAGTCCTCATTATACTGTGTATTATTTAATAAATGTATCACACCTGCACCAACATGTCCCCACAAGAATAATGTTATTTTGAATTTCAGTTCAAGCTCATGGACCCCTTGTTAAGAACCCCTGGGTTAGTGATAGTGCCTTTCAGCTGGAGACCTCAGACCTACTCTGAAGCCAGGCACTCATATAGTAGGTATGCAAAAATCAGAGCTTATGGAATACAATACAAACAATTAACTTGGAAGGAAGAAAGAAAGTAAAACCAATCTATTTATCATATTGCCTAGTCCAATAAACTTTTGACATCCTATCCTCTTAATGAGGACAGAAGCTGGTTCATTAAATAAATTAACCATTAAGTTGAGAACACAAATGTCAATATAGACACAGGTTATTAATTTGCTGGTCACTGATGCAACGAGGGCCCAAAGGATCTCAGACTCGGAATATACGCTGAGCAGCAGGGATTGAAACATGGGTAGGTGAGACTGGAATACATTGAGCTCACACAATTAGATGGAAGTGTCCAAAGTGAGATTTTCTTCCCCTTTGAAAAATGGACCTTCCTTGGCATCCAACTTTGGAAATATCTAAGTGATTAGGCCTATCTGTTCCCTTTTGACTGTTTTATTTCCGTTTTAAAATAGATTGTACTATTTCTTACTTGTAATTTGCCCTAATGCTGTCTTGAAATAAGAGGGTGATAAAGAAAGGGAGAAGAAGTCTTTGATCATTCATCATACTGTGGAAATTCTGACAGTGGCTCCAATTAACAAATGGGACCCCAGAGAATTTCTCAGCCTGATCTTCCTCAAGTGCTCTGTCTAATTGAGTAGAGGAAAACAGCCTTAGCTGAGACCTGGATGACTGCCGAATGAAGCCATCGCTGTTTCAGCGAGGCTAAAAATCTCTGCCACGCTCTGGGCTTTCTTTGCATGCTGTGCTTGCAAGCTGCTGGACCATAGCAGTCAAAGGATGATGGCATTAGTGTGATGTGGTGGAAAGAGCATTGGAATGGAACTCGGGAGATGCAAGGTCCAGCTGGCTTTGCTGCAACCAGACTTGCAGCCTTGGAGGGGCTCCTTCACCTTTCTGGGCCTCAGTTTCCATGTTTGTAATATGCATGGATCACAGCAGATGGTCTCCAGCCTCTCTCTCTCAATTCTTACATTTAGTGAGTCCTTCTTGTCATGTAGAATAGAGAAAAGGAGCACAAAGGGATCTGTTCAGAAAATATTTGTTTGGGACATGGACACTGATATCCTAGAAATGGAACTTTTAAAAGTGTCTTTGGCAAATGTGAAGGCAGGGTGAAACCAGTGGGAAGGATGGAATACAAGGATGGCTTTGGAAATATACTTGTAAAATTCTTCATCTTCCCCTGTTTCCCCCAAGTCCTATCCATTCCCCAGACAACCACTAAAGAGATCTGCCTAAAACATTAATTCATTAGTGCTTCCTACCAACCCGCAAACCATAAGGGCAACAAGGGGGCAGGGACTACATCTGTCTTGCCCACTGTTGTATCCCTAGCACCAGCCCAGTGTAATGCCTTGCCCAGGACGGATACTCCATGACTATTTGTTGAGTGATTGAATACATGCTTGCTTAAAACTTTTCAATGGTTAACTACAGATTTCAGTTTCCAAGCTAAAACAATACTTTCATCCATAAATACCTTCATGAGTTTGCCCCAATGACCTCTTTATCCCATCTTCCATGACCCTCCTAGATGTATTCTTTTCTCCACGTATACTAAATTATCTTCAGTTCTCCCAGTATAACATGATGGTTAATGCTTCCGAACCTTTGTGCATTTTATGTTTCCTTCTAGTTTTCCTCTATTTAATTACTTCATCAAAACTCCTCTCAAATCCCAATTACTCTCAAAAGTCTTTTCTGACCCTCTTCCAATATGATTTTAATGTCTCTTTGTTAGGCTCCTATGGCATCTGATAAATAGTTTGATGTGAATATTTGTCATGCTGTCTGCAGTTATTACAGTGATAAGCACCGTGTCTAGAATATAGGAGACGCACAATTAAAGTTCGTTGAAGAAATGATTCAGTGAGTTAAACTTTCAGTCTTTCAGTCCCCATTTGAGGTTCCTATTGCTTTCAGATTTTCTCCTTTTCTTCCATGCAGACAGCCCCAGAGCCTCATACTTCTTCCTTGTCTTGGGGTTCTTCTACCCATCAACCCTGATGATGGAGTAGGACCCCACTTTCTTAACTCAGTTCTTGATTGCTGCCCTAGTGAAAACTCCACAGGTCCTTTTTGTTTTATATGTTGATCACTACATAGAAATAGGAGCTTATAAAAATAACAAACTGGTTCTAGAAAAGCTTACAGAGTTCTCACGGTGGTGGTGTCCCACTGCCCTCCCCCGTCACTTTCTGAGATGGTGACTGGAATTTCAGCTAGATTTTTGCCCTCCTATTTATGCTCAGGGATTGAGCTCCTCAAACCTTTCCCTTCCTTTGGCTCCACCTTTAAATGGGTTCACCCCATCTCAACACTTCCTCTATGATCCAGCTCCTCTTGGGCCTGAAGATTTGGTTAAGCAATGTATTATCTGTGGTTGAGTGTTTTAGTTTCCTAGGCTGCTCAAAGCAGGAATGGAGTGGCTTTAACCAATGGGAATTTATTAGCTTACTGTTAGACTGTTTTTCTTTGAAGCTGAACAAATGTAAGTTAATAGTACAAAATGTTAATATCAGACAAAAAAACCCCAAAACACATTATCTTGGGTGAAGGAGACCAGACACAGAGTACTACATATTGTATGATTCCATTTATATAAAATGTAAATATAAATAATTTATAGAGATGGAAGTCTGAGGGAGGAATGTTAAGGGGCATGGAACCTTTCTTTTTGGAGTGGTGAACTTGTTCTAAAATTTTTGAGATGGTGAATGTACAACATTGTGATTATACTAAAAGCCATTGATTATACTCTTTGGCTAGAATAACCAGAAACATGGGGGGAAACATGGAGAGATTGAGAAGTGAGGAATTTTCTTGTTTGTTTGTCTGTTTTTTGTTTATTATTATTAAAATAATGCAAATGCTTTAATAATGATTGAAGTGATGAATGCACAACTATGTGATTATAGCAAATACCATAGATTGTACACTTTGGATGAATTGCATGTTTATTAATATGCATCAATAAAATTGATTTCTTAAAATTAAAAAAAAGGTTCTGCTTACAGTAGGTTTACACCCACAGGAATGGATTAGTTTTAAGAACATGATTTTCTGGGATACATACAGTTCCAAACCACCACACTGAGCAATGAATTACCCCCAAATTTAGCAGTTTAAAGTAACAAACATTTATTGTTTCATGCAGTTTCTGAGAATCATGAATCCAGAAGTGACTTAGTTGGCTCAGGGTGTTTCATCAACAGTCAAGCTCTTGGCTAGGGCTGTGGTCTCATCTGAAGGCTTAATGGAGGAATGATCCTTTCCAAGTTTTCTCACAAGTTACATGAAGGCTGTTGGACTGAGGACCTCATTACTTCACTGGCTGTTGGCTGAAAGTTTTCCTTCATCTCCTGCCAAGTGGGCCTCTCCATAGGGCAGCTCCCAACATGACACCTGACTTCCTGAGCAGTGACATACCATCTCTTGTGCTGTATGCCATTGGTCATACAGACTGGCCCAGGTGCAATGTGGGAGGGGACTATGAGAGGGTCATTGGGAGCCATCTTGGAGGCTGGCTACCACAGGCAGAATTGGGGCCTTTTCCTTAAGTGGAAAATAGCATTTTTAAGAATTTTCATACTGGATCATGCCCAGTTCAGATGGTCTCTGATGGCCTTCCTTCTGGAATGATTCTCTCTAGGCATTCCCTTATTAATGTTTTTGAATTTTTTATTTTTATTTTTATTTTGTTGTTGTTGTTGTTGTACCGGGGTGGGGATTGAACCCAGGACCTTGTATATGGGAAGCCGGTGTTCAACCACTGAGCCACATCAGCTTCCCTGAATTGTTTTTTTTGTTGGTTTGCTTGTCATTTTTTGTTTTGTTTTGTTTTTAGTAACTGAACCCAGGACCTCCCATGTGGGAAGCAGGTGCTCAACTGCTTGACCCACATCTACTCCCCATGTTTTTAGAATTTTAATCCAAGCACTTATTACAGTTTTAGATACATCATTTCAGCTGATGCAGCTTTCAACTATTTAGAAGAAAGATGAGCATCCCATACAATTAGGAGTCTAGAATGCAATCTTGGCCTGAAGCCATCATATTTCCTAGACTCCAAGTGGAAAATTAGAATCACAGTTTCTAATTTTTGCTTTATAAGCATGGCATTATTTTCAGCACAGTGAAGGTGGATGTCAGGAGGGCAGAGAAACGCCTTAGGCATATTGAAATGATAGGTTTCTTTTAAAAAATCACCTGCTTTGTGGTTACTTCCACTGTTTATAAATTATACTTATATATTATTCACATAAGTGATTTTCTAATTATTAGAATGAAAGTCATCAAGGAAAGGTAATGCTATTGTTTTCAGAACCTAATAATATACATGGCAGAAACGGTCCCAAGGGAGGACATTTTGGGGTCAAAGTTTCAGAACATGTTTTGCAGTGGATCAGCACACGAACATGCAAGGTCTCATGGACCACACAGCTCTGCTCTTTTAGCAGTTCAGCTACTGGACAGCAGTTTTTAAGGTACATTTGTAGAGTCTTAGGGGCAGGGTGGGGCTGAGGTTGGCCCTGAACAAGGAAGGACCAGCCTCACTTCTCTATCCTTTCTGTAAGCAGAACAACTCTGAGATTTTTGTTTTCTCATATATTGGGTTACCCATAACTATGACTTCATTTCTAGAAAAGATTTAACAGCTTTAAAAAGAAGGAAAGCTGAAACCATCAGCCTGGGAGATGATGTAACTGGAATACCTCAGGAAGGGCATCCCTGAGCACATGTGGCTTTTTTGGTAACGAACAGAGCAAGCAGAGCGATCCAAATGAGTGGTCCCTTTTCAACATTCTCCTTTGGGGAAGAAAAATTCTTTTTTTAGTTATGTTGTTCTGTTCAAAATACTGTTAATTGTTGGATTTACTCTCACAAGTCTCAGGATGTCCCTCCTAATAACATCTCAACTTTCTGAGAGAGGATTCAGTGTCTGGCAGTAACTCATAGCTTAGTCTGGTACAGGGTTTCTCAACCACAGCACTACTCACATTTTTGACTGGACAGTTCTTTGTTTGGCGAGGCTGTTCTGTGCGTTGTATGATGTTTAACAACATCCCTGGCCTTTATCCACTGAATTCAAGCAGCATTCCCCTCCCCACGTTGTGTAAACAACGACTCTGGATATTACCAAATGTCCCTTAGGGGACAAAATTACCACCCCCCAATTGAGAATCACTGATCTACAATGAATATATGATACACAACTGTATTAGTCAGCCAAAGGGGGTGCTGATGCAAAATACCAGAAACCTGTTGGGTTTTATAAAGGGTATTTATTTTGCATATTAGCTTAGAGTTACCAAGGGGGCGGGGACTCCTACTGACGTGGCCCAATCAAAGCCTTAAACATTATTTAATCAAGTAAAAGTTAAATCTCTGAATCCAATATAATCTAATATGCCCAGAACAGGACAGTTTACAAACCTAACCCAATATCTATTTTTGGAATGCATAATCAATATCAAACTGCTACAACAACCAAGACAACAATGCTATTTTTTGGTCCAAAGACTGGGGCATGAGTATGGACAACTGTTCCTGCTTTTCCTGTGTGGCTGCTTCAGAAACTCACCCTAAAGGCATTCTTCGACGAGAGGTGCCAAGATATTTTGAGTCAAGTTCTAACATTGCTGGAATAAGTGTTTGGTTTCTGTCTTAATTTTCCAGGGCTGCTATGACAAATACTACATGATGGGTTGCCTCAAGCAACAGGAATATATTGGCTCACAGTTTGGAGGCTAGAAGTCCAAAATCAAGCCATGCTTTCTCCTGGAGTCCGTAGCATTCCAGTGCTGGCTTGCTGCAATCCGTAGGGTTTCTTGGCTTGCTCTCTACCTCTATCACATGGTAACCTATGTCCTTGATCACCTCTTGTGGCTTTGTTTGACTGACCGTATCTGAATTTCCTTTGCCTTATAAGGCCCTAGTCATATAGATGAAGGCCCACCCTGATTCAATTTGGAAGGATGCTTCAGTTAGCCACCACCTTAACTAATTCTAGCATCTTCTAAGGTCTCATTTACAAATGGGTTCACACCCACAGGAGTGCGGACTAAGACTTGAACATGTTCTTATGGTGGACATGATTCGCTCCTCAGCAGTGTCCCCAGATAACTCTTTGGAAGGAAGCAGCATTCACTTAGTGGTACAAGTTCTGGTATATTTGTGGTAAGCCAGTTCCTGTACATTACAGGCTCATGTTCCCCTGCAATGTGTCTTCCTCACCAAAAGAGAAACTGTAAAACAAAAAGTGTAGTGCTATCTGCTTTGCAGTTATTTTAATAAAAATCAGGAGGGAAAAATGTGGGAGAACCTCAGTTTTGAAGTCTGGCATTAACTCAGAGCAAACGTCTGTGACGTAGCAAACGTTTCTACCTCAGCTTCCGACAGGGAGGTCCCTGGATGTCTCATTATACTTAGCTATAAATGCAGCCTTTTGCAGTCATTTAATCATAAATGAAATTCTGTTTGGTTTGCCTGCCTGACACTTTTAATAATTCGCCTTTTCCTTCTGCAAATCTCCAGGCATGATAAGAACGACAACAACAAAAGTAAAGCTTGATTTGAAAAGAATTTTTCACTAATCAAATGCAGCTGCCAGGTAGGGCCCACCAATGAAAAAGCCTAGGCTTTGGCTCATGCCCAGCTGAAGAGGCCATGTGCTGACCTTGTGCTCCATCACCCTGGGGGTACCGAGGGTCGAGGGGCATCTGCTTGTCATTTCCTGTCACAGCAGCACCTCCGGAAATGGCCAAGGAGCAAACAAGGACGGTGTGGACTTTGCTCATCAGAGGTCTCCTCTGGCGTTTTGTGGAGAGAGGCCCTAAGAGAAAAGGTGATTGCTTGGTGCTGAGCGTTGAGACTCTAGGAGGAGTGAAGACTCCAAAGAGCTCACGAACCGCTTTATCCGGACTGTGCTCAGAAGAGAGTTTCCTCAGAACAGAAAAATGTAGGTCAAGAGAGAAAGAGTGTTGAAATGACAAGGTCTATTGGAGCCCCCAAGTGTAATGGTATGAGAAATAAGTGGATAGGAAAGTAGAATTTGTAGACGTTAGATCCTGCCAGTGAAAAAGGCTATGTAAATATTGAGGAATAAACGGAATTTATTTTCACCATAACAGGTGAAGGTTTTCAAAAGATGGAGTTGATGACATCTGCCTGGTAGGAAACAAAATGAGATAATCTAGGCAAAGTTACCGGTGCTGGCACCTAATAAATGATAGATAACATAAAAATAATGACCATTATTATTATTAACTGCACAAGGGCGCTATATCCCTATGTATATCCAAAGGAATGGAGAGAACCATGGCAAATATTGAGAATATTTAGGCCTTCAGGCTAATGATGGCCTTAGTTACCTATTTTAGGCAAGGTTCGAATTATCCAGATAATTCCCTCCACCCTCCACCTCACTTAGAATGTGAGGATGTGATTTAATTGCTCTTGTAAGATAGAAGAGGTCCATTTGCACAAGAGGACACCAGCTGGAGAGATTTCAGTGTTAAGGAAGGACAGGCCCTCCTCCTCACACTTAGTGGAGGGCAGTAAAAAATGGCATTATTTCCTCCTCAATCTGCTGAGCTGGTGAGCAAAGAACTATAGAACCTCCAGGTTTGTAAGGAACTGCAGATGTTCAGCCTGTGGCGATGGACTGTTTGGTAACAAAGTGCCAGGGTGTGACTATAACTTTTGACAACACTTGCTTTCTAGTTAAAATTGATTACCTTTGGCATAAAGCAAAATTGTTGATACAAGTTTTTTTCCCCCTCCACTCCCAGATCCAGGAACAAAACTATTAAAATATAAGGACAGAGTGCTAATTTGTTTCTCTTTTCTTTCCAAGGAAGCATCACGTCAGAGCAGTTTCCTGGCTGATGTACTGCTCATCAGACACCTGCACTGCCACCAGACCACTATTCTGGCTTATGTCTTCCATCAGGCACAATGTGGATGCCACTGTCCTGTGGCTTTTCCAGCTTTGAAAGTGACAAGTGATCTTTGGTTTTGGAAATTAGCAAGTAGCTACATTGCTGGGGCAGTGTAATCTTGCTTATGATCAATTCAGTGTGAGGTGTGCGGGGAGTGCTGGTGACAAGAGCTTGCATGTACTGTTTGATTGCATGAGGGGTGTTTATGAAGCAGTGTGGGAAAATCCTGCCCAATACCACTTCTGAGGTATGTTTCTGCTTCTTTAAGGGTCAGGAGTTAGCCACCAGTTTTTGTAAATGTTGAATGTTTACGACTAGTTTCCTATAATACTGTAATATAGTAGTTCTTAACCAGGAGACATTTTGTCCCCGAGGGCACATTTTGCAATGTCTGGAACCGTTTTGTCACCGCTGGGGGTTTGCCACTGGCATCTAGTGGCATAGAGGCCAGGGCTGCGCTTAGTACCCTACAATGCGCAGGAAGACCCCACGACAACACGTATCCAGCTTAGAAGGTCAAGAGTGCGGAGGCTGAGAAAGTCTCCTCCAAGGAATGCAGGAAGGACGACATTTCCTCTTCTCTTTCTTTCCCTCTAAAATCTGTGACTACTCTTTAGTCAACGAGAAAAGTCTCTCCCTGGATTCTAGGGGCAGAGGAACCTGTGAAGTGACCTCACAAAGCTCCGGAGAGAGGGGAGAGGACACACATCTGAATCATCTTTTAAGGCACTGCTGGAAAGTGCCCCTGACCAGCTCAGCTCTGGTTTTGGCGTGGGGGGCGTTTCCCCTGGGTAGACCACCTTCCCAGTGCTCCAGACAGGTATGGTAAAGTCAAGTAGGGCCCCTGAGACCTCAGGGCAGGTTGGAGGAGGAGCTGTAGAAGAGAGGCTAAGATGAAGAGCAGGCAAGAGCGCCAGGGAGGGATCTCTGTAAGGCATACATATCCTCAAGGACATCACCCCTTTAAATGCTCCTGATGTGCTTACAGCTGTGGCCTTAGCCATGGCCACAAGATCACACCTTCTCTTTGGCTCTGGAATGGCTTTAAGTTCTGCTCTCCACCAGCCTCTCAAACGTCCTCCCTTCTCCACCCCCTCCATCCCCACCTCCTTTCTTTGGCTCCAGACCCCCTTCTTGTTTGTATTGTCAACTTGATTTGGGTTGTTAACCTTGCTGTGGCCTGGAACTCCTTCAGAATGCTGCTTCTAGAGGATGCCCTGGGGCTCAGAGCGACTCTGCCTGTCCTGTCCCTGCTGGTTTGCCTGGTTGGGTCCAAGTGCTTCTGCAGCCCTAGGGTATGTGGAAAGGGATTAGTCATCCGCTACATGGACCCTGCGTTCTTCTCCAAGCTCATCTCCCCTTGGGTGGTCTTGCTATTTTCTTAAGAGTTTTCTAGACTCATTGAGCTATTTCTTGCCTTATACCTTTTGAATCTAATACTCTCGTTACCTAGAATGACACAACAGATTCGGTCCTTTTGGCAAATTCCTACTTATCATTCAAGATTGTGAACCAGGGTTATCTCCTTTGCCAACCAACTAAACTCCCTTATCCCCAGGAAAAGCTAGCATTATATATTGCTAATATAGCACTAACATTTATTACCCCAGGTTCTACATCTATAAAGCAGGGTAGTAACAGTGGTCCCTCATAAGTCCAGTGGTACAACGAGATAATACATGCAAATTCTCTGCACATATGAGCACTTACAAAGCGCTCAATAAATGCAAACTATTGTAATAAGACTATGGTTATTATTATCCTAGTTCCTGGGTCCGATATCCAAAGTACTTCATGGATTAACTCATCTAATCCTCCTAACTACCCAGTATGCAGATGCTATTATTATTCACATTTTACAGATGAGGAAACTAAGGCACAGAGAGGTTAAGTAATGGGAACAAGGTTGCCAGTGGGTTTGACAGGAGGGGTTACTGGGTCCAACTCAAGGCCTCTGAGCAGGGGGGCTGATGTGATGAAAGTATATTGGGGAGATTTGCTTGGCAGAGATGTGTGGATGGGCCTGGAGCAGGAGTCCCACAGGGCTGGCGCAAATCCTGTCACAAGCCAGGGCAGAATGGAAGTGTGGTGGGAGGCAATGAAAGCTGGGGGTGGGGAGATGTGCCGAGCAAGCACATTATCTTGCACTTGGGTTGGACTTAAAAACAACAACAGCAACAAACAAACAAAAAACTTCCCTGTGGCAGAGCAGGGGGGATTGAAGAGGTGCTGAGAAGAGGTGACAGGGCTCAGTCACAGGTCACGTGTGGGGACTGAGGGCCAGTGAGGGGCCTGTGATGACTGATTTCTCACTTCAGAGACTGGTGGTGGTACTGACAGATGTGAGGAAGTTGGGAAGGTGACCCACGCTGGGGGGCAGCTGGCGGAGGTGCTGGTAAATAGTAGTTTCTGGCCTCATCAAAGTGTAGAAGCCCCTTCCTCATCCAGGGCCTACATGACTTAGCACCATCAATGTTGTACTGCACTGTGGTTTAGTTTTCCTGTTACATGGTGGGGTGACGAGGTGGTTGGGTGGGAAAATGGGTCACATTCTGATGCCCTTAGGATGTCTGTAATTGGCAAATAAGGGCCCCTTGAAGCCCTGGTTTTTGACAGTTCTGAAGAGCAATTTCTACCAACTACTAGGCCATGATGTGTGTACCTTTGAATGATTTATTATTTTGAAAGATAGAAAAATATACATCTTCTTATGCTTGGTCAATAATTAGTGAATAATAAACTCCACCAAGGAACTTCTGTAACTTTTCAGGGACCACATGTTTTACTTCTCAAATATCTGTTTTTCTCAGTCATTGACTGCTATTCAACCATTTAACTGGCTAATATGAGCACCCAAGATAAATAAATGGAGACCTTTTAACCCCTAGACTTTGAGTGGCAGCTTGGACTAAACCATCAGTCTTCCACCAAAAGAAAACACAAAGGCAACCCTTAACGAAGCTAGACGCAGGCAAGATTTGAAGGCTAAGTCATTTATTTTTCGAGGGAGAGGATGGCTAAATAATTACATTTTATTAATTACATATATGTTTTCAGTCACAGGATGAAATACCAGTTTAGTTTTTCAATACTGGAGAACAGCATAGTACTTCTCAAATTATTATAAATTACAGAGGAGGTCTAGACATTGTGAGTTTTCTAAATTAAAGCTGTTTCTCTCTACCTCCTGGGTCTTTGCCCTCCGTTACAACAATGCTTTTCTAGACAATGATTTTGTGCAATTTCAGTACTTCTGCTCAGACGTAAACACCTGAAACAAACATATGGTTCTGCTCCTACATTCCCCACCATTTTTTTCATTCTGTCATAATGATGTAGCCTTGAAATGGAAGCTCTGTCATATGAATTCATGGTTTATGGAATCCCAGAAAATGGAATATGCAAGTGTTCTGGAGGAGGTTCAGTTGTGCAAACTACAATTCAAATACACATGCACAGACATGCACACACACAATGACCCATGCAGTGTACATGTACACACATGCACACACCTACACATACACCCACACTCGCATGCACACACACTCAATATCCGAGAAAGTAAAAGTAGAAAGGCTGAAGAGCAGATGTAGAATAAAGACAACAGATGTACTAAAGAAAGCTCCCAGAGGTGGGTTGCCTCATTATGAAAACGCTGTCTTTTTACTTCCTAAGTTGAATATTGAATGGCTCCAGTGCTCTTATGAGAATTTAATAGACTCTACTGTTGGAAGGATTTCTCTTCAATCATGGAGATTTTTTCTCTGCTTTATCATCCTTCTTTCCCAAAATGAGTCATTAGAAATATAGGGTGCAAACCCACGTGGTACTGTTGGAAGAGTCAGTCATGAATAGACATTAAAGTTCTGATGAATTTCCAAGTGGAGAAGAGGAGGGATGGATTAAAACTCGGGGGTGTGTCTGGTTTCCCAGTTTGTTCCCTGACACTACCTCAAAAGAGAATATCACTCAGTATATAGTAAAGGTAAGGAAGTGGTAACTTGTCCAAGATGACACAATAGGTGGTTGAGAAAGGATTTTGATGTGGAAAGGGTCCATCCTGCACTTCCAAAAAATTCCCTAATAGGGAATTCAATAAAGCAACACAGTAACGATAATTGCCACTTATTGAGCATTGTGCCTTTTTACTTTACAGAGACACTAAAATATAGATTTTATTATCCCATGTGTGCTAGGTAAAGAAACTGAGGCTCAGAATGATTCCACAATGTGTCTAACTACAGTGAGGTGGGAGTGGATTGGGAGGCAAACTCATTTCTTTCAAATTGCATGACCTACTTTTTAAGCCGTACCTCTGTCATGCTCCCTACCCAGCCACCTTAGAGAACCAGCCCTGGATTCATAATGGCAACAAAATTTCCTTGAGTATATTTTGTCCTTTATTAAGTACTGCTTTTTTCTACTCCAGCTGTTTTAAAAATCAATCCTCCCATCCTTTCATGCAGCTTTGATTGCAAGTCTAAGTGGCCAAATATGCCTTTAAATTGCATAATATTTACGGTACTACTTCCCCCCACATAATCAGTACTTACTCTGCAAAAAATAAAAGGAGGGATGGGGATTATCATCATCAATAAATGTTTATTGAGTACCTTGTTACGGAGGAGCTTATGATGCTGGAAATGGGGAAATTATCCCATAGGATCCCTGTCTGCCCTAGGCCCACAGGTGAGTTGGGAAGTTGGAATATGGAAGATAAATGGCAAGGCTGGGTGGAGTTTGCTGCAAGCCAAAGGAGCCGTGCTCATAATAAGCATTAAAGGATGGCTGGGAGATGGTTTTGGAGCAGTCACTAAGGTGCTGGCCTTAGTCCTGGGTGATTTCATATGTTATCACATTAATCCTACAGGAATTCAGTGGCCAGAGTAATTGCTGGGGACTGGAATGGTCTTCATAGAGGAGGTAGGACTTAAGCTGGCTTGAATTATATGGTGATATTTCTCAACAGTAACGAAAGCTGGCTGAGCTGAAACCCAGAGCATAATTTCTCACTGGCTGGCTGCTCCAGATAGTAATAGCCTCAGTGCCCTTCAGAATGGAATTTTTTCTGAGCCTGTGAAGATGTGTGAGGCGGCCTGGCTGGTAAGCTTTCTTCCATTTGCCTTCCACTCATTCCTTTAATTAAACCCACTTTGCTCCTCCTGGTCTGTTCTTCGAAGCCTCTAGAAGTTCTGGAACATTGCTGCAGCAGCCAAAAGGGCAGTTCACTGTGTGGAAATGAGGCAGAGAGGAGAAAAAAAGATCTTTTAAACCCCTTTTCACACTGGTGGTGGGGATGGACACAAGGGAAGGGTGGGGTTGGGCTGAAGTACAAAGGCAAAGAATGGTTCTGGAAAGATCTCCCTCTTATTTCCGAGTCCCTTTTCTGATGGTAATTCTGCTGCTCTGTTTCTTATATGGGATTCAGTTCCGTTTGTGTTAGGAGGCTCTCCGTTTTGTGCTCTTCCTCAGGAGTTAGGAAATCCTAGTAAAAATAGCTGATATTTATTGGAGGCTTTCTCTGAATTTAAGCCCTCCATATGGATTATTTTATTGAATCCTTACAATAATGTAGGTACATTTTACAGATGAGGAAACTGAGACTTAGAGAGGTTGACAAGCTGCTTATGATTACACAGATAGGAGTGGATGTGGCTCAGGCGGTTGAGCTTCCACCTCCCACATGGGAGGTCCAGGTTTGGTTCTAGGTGTCTCCTGAAAAAAAAAACAAACAACAAGTAAAATGAAAAAAGCCAACTCAGGGAAGCCAATGTGGCTCAGTGGTGGAGCACCAGGTTCGAGGTCCCGGGTTCAATGCCTGGGCCCCGTACCTAAAAAAAAAAGATTACACAGATAGTAGGAGTTTTAAAGGGGGATTGGACCCTTCAATCCTTTTTTTAACTTAAAAATATGTAACAGTGTTATTGACTTATAATTCACCCATTTAAAATGTACAATTCGATAGTTTGTAGTATATTCACAGAGTTATATAATCTTTACCACAATAAATTTGAGAACGTTTTCATCTCCCCCCAAAGTAACCCTGTACCCATTAGCTGCCATCCTCCCATTTCTCCCCAGCCCCATAGGTAACCACTAATCTTTCTATCACTATAGATTTACCCATTTCATATACATGGAATCATACAATATTTGGTCTTTTTTGACTTGTGTCTTTCGCTTGGCATAATGTTTTCAGGGTTCATCCATGTTGTAGGATGTATCAGTGCTTCATTACTTCTCTATGGCTGAAGAATATAACATTGTGTGACTATGTCACATTTTATTTATTCATTCATCATTTGATGGAGATTTGGGTTGTTTTCACAGTGTGGCTATTAAAGAATAATGCTGCTTTGAATATTCATGTACAAATTTTTGTGTGGACATATGTTCTCACTTCTCTTGGGTATATACCTAGGAGTGGAATTGCTGGGTTGTATGGTTAACTCTACGGTTAACTTTTTGGGGAGCTGCCAGACTGTTTTCCAAAACAACTATACCACTTTACATTTCTACCAGCGTGGAAACCTTAATCTTAACCACTAACTAAAATTAATTGATACTTACTCAATTATTTGCACAAAAATATCCATTCATCTTACTAACACTCTAATAAAAGCAATTAGAAACCAGAGAGTTTTCTTAATGAGAAATATGAAAGCTGTCCTCCAGGTTTGGAAGCTTTGGCTCTTTGTGATGTGAAGATGTCAGTTGAGCCAAATGCTGAAGAGGTAAATGATGAGAGCTGCCATATATGCATGTCCCTTTATTCCCTGAGGCATTACAAGGATTTTCTGCTCATTTCTAGGCCTGAGTGGTTTCTAGCAGTACAATGTGCAGGTGTTGCAATAGCTTAGAATTGTCTATTACTCTGAAAAGCCATTGACATTTACTGAAAGACAGTACACAAAAGGAGATGTGCATAATATCTATGCATATGTCATGCTGATCTCTTGAAAAGTTAGGTACTCTGGGCATCAAGTTCACCGCCACTAGATTGCAACTGACATAAACCTCAAGCCATTGTTATAAAATGAAATAGAAAGAGAGGAACACAGAAAATTTTTTTTTTTAACCCTTGCAAGAGCTTTCTGAAAAGGGCTCCACAGGTGATTTTCAACATGGTATACTTGAATGAGTCTTGAGAATTCTGTCTGGGAGTGGAAGAGCATTTGTTGAGTGCTACCTCTGAGGGCACTGGGTAGATATGAGAAGAACATAAGCCACCCTTTCTGCCCTCTGGGAGTTTCTGTCCTGTGTTATTACAGAATAACACAACAGTGAACCATGACCATAAGTGTCAATGGGGTCCAGAGAAGGGAGAGATGGAGTGTGCTAGAGTGGCATCTAAGAAAACTTACACAGAAAGTAGGGTGGCCTTAAAGAAAGCCACATCCAGAACTTAGTTAAGCTGGAAGGAAAGGTGAGGACAGCAGCACCAACATGACAAAATCCAGAGTGTATTTCAAGGCCAGTGGCTGGAGCACAAGGTATGTATAAAAGCTGGAGCAAGAAAAGATTAGAAAGGAGCACAGCATCCTGGGAAGAGCACTGGGCAGGGAGTCTGAACACAGCGATTATGCTTTCAGTTCTGCCACTAACTAGTTTTGTCACTGAGAGTCTGTGATTTAGCAACTTGGGGTTTCTGTTCCTTCACATATAGGCTTATGGGAGTTGATCTAACCCTAGTTCTCAAATCTGGTTTCAAGTTATAATCTCCTGAGTGTTTATTTAAAATTCATTTCCTGTGTCCCACACCTGGAGATCATGTCCTCACAGGTGTAAGATGTGGCTCAAGTAGTGGCTCTCTTGCTGGCACATTGGAACCACCTGGGGAGGTTCAAAAACCAGCAATGCTTAGGTTCTACCCCCAGAGTTTCTGATTCTGAGTCTTGGGTGCAGCCTAGGCCTTGGGAGATTTCAATGCTCCCCAGGTGATTCTAAGGGACAGCCACATTGAGAACCACTAATCTGTGGTTGCTTCTGATGTATTGGAGGACTAGAAACCGCATTGGAATGGAAGCCGTGTCAATCTAGTCCTAACCCTGAGGGACTTTGATTCAGTGGAAAGTATGTTATCAGGTGGCAGAGGGCTTTAAATGTGGGGCTAAGAGTTATACTTTTTTCCTATAGGCTGTGGGAGGCATGTCAGGTATTTGAGTAGAGGAATAATTGAAGACGTCTCACCTGTATACATTCCATTGCTTTTCCACCAGGGAAAGAAAGGCAAAAGAAAACTGCCTCTTCATTCATGCATTTGGCAGGAAAGAGGTGACCCTTGTCAACTCCATTGTGTGATAGAGTCTAGTGTCTCTGCAAAGCACAAACTGAAATAGCCAGAGAGGAGATGTGTCAAGAGTGGAGCTCCCAGCCCGAGGCAGCAGGCAGGGCAGGGTAGCACGGCCTTAACCAAAGTGTGTGTCCCACTGAGGGGCTGGAGACAGCGGTAGGTAGGGTGGATTTCAGTTCACATTGGAACACAGTGAGAAAAAGTCATTCCCCTTTTAATCCTCTGATGAGTTAAGGAGAAAGTCTCAGCTGAGCAGCAGTATGCCTCTGTCTCTAACACTTGCCAGTCTCCTCTCTTGACAAAGAAAGAGAGGGCCTCAGGCTTAGAGCCCAGAGCAGGTGATGGGATCCAGCTAGAAATTAGCTCTAGGATATTCTTCCTCATCTAAATCCATATGATCTGGGAGTTTCAGGGACATCAGATAGGGACCTTCTATTTCTAGAAACTGATGTTCATCTTCCATTTACAGTCCTGACTCAAGTTTGCTTCCTAAATAAATTCGACTAACAACATGAGCTAATTTAAAAAGAAATGTTAATAATAGCACAGGTAAATAAAATTGCAAAGGGTCATTGTTTTAGTTTGCTAAAGGCTGCTGTGGCAGTTTGATATTCATAAATTCCAAAAAAATATATTGATTATGTTTGTAAACTGGTCTGTTCCTCTGGGCATGATAACCCTTGGATTGTATTAGATTCAGCTGAGATGTCTGATTAAGTTATGTTACGATTAGGGCTTTTGATTCAACCTCATCATTAGAGTACAACTCAACATTGAGTCCAGCCCCCTTGGGCTGATAGAACAGACTCTCACATGGGAGTAGATACAGACAAGAGGAACACAGAGGAAGAAAGACAGCTCCAAAAGACACAGCAGACGCCCCGGGAAGACAGATGAGCCTGATCGCCTACAGCTGACCTTGTGAAGAGACCAGAGCAGCTGAGCCCGGAAACAAATGAGCCTTGAGGAGAGAGATGAGACTTATGCCAGCCTACAACTGAGATCAGAAGAAGCCGGAACCATGGAGCCTTAAGAGGAAGAAGGAAGGCTGAACTCTTGCTTCAACATGCGGCAACAGAGTTTGGTAAGGAAGTAACCTTGAGTTGGACTCTTTATGGCCTTGGAACTGCAAGCTTCTACCCCAAATAAATACCCTTTATAAAAGCCAACAGATTTCTGGTACTTTGCATCAGCACCCCTTTGGCTGACTAATATAGCTGCCAATGCAAAAATACCAGAAATGGATTGGCTTTTATCATGGGATTTTTTTTTAGGGCAAAATCTTACAGTTCTGAGGCTGTGAAAATGTCCAAATCAGGGCAGCAGGCAAAGCTCTTTCCCCAAAGATCAGCTGCTAGTGATTCTGCACTCATGCCATGTGGCAAGACACCATGGCGGCTCTGCCAGTCCTGCCTCTCCTCTAGGCTCTCTTTCTCCCTCAGCTTAGCTGTGGATGATCAGGTACGCGATGTCATTAGAAAGTGTTTCTCTCAGAGCTCAGCTGTTGGCAATCAGGCGTACGGCTATATCTCTCTTCCTCGGGCTGCTCAGCTGATCCTAGCCTCTGGCCTCTCTCAGCCTCTCCAGGTTTCTCTGTCTTTCCGTCTCTGTCTTTCCGTCTTTGTCTTTCCGTGGCTGTAGATGATCCTGGAGTCCTCTCTCACAAGGCAGGGTAAAATGGCAGCTGTCTTTCTCTGTGTGTCTCCTCTGTTTATAAAGAACTCCAGTAAAAGGATTAAGACCCACTCTGGGTCTTACAATCTAATCAAAGGCCCTTAACTGAAGCAATCTGATCAAAAGTGATCGAACCAAAAGCTTTCCAGACATAGGAATGGATTAGCTTAAGAACATAATTTTCTGGAGTCCACAAAAGACTCAAACCAAGACAGTCATACACGTAGATGATCTTCAAGAAACACTGGTGGGTTCTTGCCAAATGTGGACTAGGAAGCCCCATTCCTGGCTCTAGATTGGCAAGTCTCCTCACCTCTCTAGTCTGTAACAGTTGGGGTCTTGATTGGATAATCTTTAAAATTCTTGCCAGGTCTGAATCCTGGAAATGTTTCATGGATGTTTCCATGACAGTATTTCTAAAGTACAGTCCCTTCCCCAGGAGACTAGTCATACACAGTATTCACCAGGGGTCGGGCCACCACCCTGCCTGCCACTGGGTACTGAGAGCACAAGGACAGCCCCCTGGGACTCACCCTGGCACCATTCCTGGGGACCATCAGCCCCAAATTCCCTGGGAAATTGCAGGGCAAGAGCATTTTAAGGAATGTGGGCTCTGCAGGTAAAAACATCAAAATCTTTCGAGGGGAAAAAACCAAAACAATATGGGGGTGGGGAACTAACTACCAAATCAAGCCAAGTGGCTTTCCCCCACTTTCAGGTTTTTTGGGGGGAGGTTCTTTCTTTTTCCTTTCCAGCCATTACTTCTCTTATCCCCTGTCCATAAACATATTTTCTCAGGAATCAGATAATGTATCCTATTTAAAATGCTTTTGTTGCCACTGTATTTGTGCTTCATAGGACCAGCATGGAAAAATCCCTCCCCAATCCCCCTCCCC
>JAQZBX010030766.1:0-26651 GCA_029593785.1 Cabassous unicinctus | reverse complement strand
GAAAAACAGCAACAACAACAAAAAAACATGCCATATTACAAGCTCAGTGAATTTTCAAAAACTGGATATAAACCATGGAATAAGAACAGAACATGCCCTGTCCCCAAGGTGATTTAAACACTATATGGAATATCATTCAGCAACATAAAGGATGGAACTTCTGATGCATGCTACAACATGGGTGAACATTGAATACATCATGTTGAAAGGAATAAGTCAAGCATGATAAAACATAAATGGTATGTTCTTGCTTATTTGAAATACATAGAGGTGGATAGTATATTTTGTTATCAGGTAACAAAGGTGGGGAGGGCTTATTGCTTACTGTGTGAAGAGATTCTGTTTTAGGTGATGAAACAATTTAGGTAAATGAT
Source organism: Cabassous unicinctus (assembly GCA_029593785.1). Classification (NCBI taxonomy): domain Eukaryota; kingdom Metazoa; phylum Chordata; class Mammalia; order Cingulata; family Chlamyphoridae; genus Cabassous; species Cabassous unicinctus. The sequence continues at coordinate 26,277 of JAQZBX010030766.1, read as the reverse complement.
GTTCATTGTAGCCACAAATTGGGAATGTAAACAATACCAGTGACTTGTATACTTTAATATGGTTAAAATGCAAATTTTGAATTATACATATGTTACTACAATGTAAACTTTAAAATATATATATAAAGTTTTTATTCCTTGTTTAGTTTTAAATTTATAGATATGTTAATAGATCTGTTAGTGAAATAAATTGTGCACAATTCATGGCTATGCAGGAAAAACAAATGAGACTATCCATTCATGGTGGTAGGCTTGGGCCATGGTGTGTAAGAAAGTCTAAATATATTTCTTATAATGAACAAACATTTTATAAACAAAGGACAAATTGACAGGTGGTAATTTTTGTTACAAACATGACATTCTTAATTGCTTTGTCAAAGCATCAGCAAACAAAATGGTGTAACATCAATTTTTAAATTTCTAACGAATACTATTCTCTTTATGTAAGATAAGAATAGTAAATTTCTGGAGGTAATGTCAAGGGCTGTATCCTCACCCCATGACAGAGCTTCAGAGATCTAAGGGACCTAGACCAGTTGGGCAACTCAGTCTTAAACTTCAGAAAAACTTTAAGTCAATGGTGGGGTATGTTTCTAGGAGGTTACATCTGAGGAAGACAGTGGAGTTCATGGAAGAGAAATCATAGAAATAGGATTTCCCTGCCTCAGAACCTGGACTATTTGGAGCAGAGAAACAGTAATAAAATTTACTTTCTGTCCAAACAAGTGTCCCACAAGAAAATGATGCTCATGACAAAGAAATGTACTAAGGACTGGCTATAAGGAAGCTATAAATATCTCCTCTGCTGCTTTCTCTCATCCTGTGCAGCCCTGGTCTGGATAGGGCATGCTGGTATCCTTGGGAGCCCCAACACTGACTGTGGGGAAAATGGCTGACTCCTTCCTGCAGTCTTTACAATAAATTTTTAAAATAAGAAATGGGCAAAACCAGCTTTCTTTTCATAATCAAAATGCAGAACAAATGGAAAAATTATGATATTTAATCTTCACAAGTTTGAACTTCCACAAATAATGCAAACAGATATTACATTTTTAACAGTTCTTTTATATACACTACATCTTCTCTTTATTGATTCCCAGTTTTTTCTTCTTTACCAATAATGCCAATTCAACTGTTTTATTTAAAGGGAGGATAATCTTCCTAGTTATTGTCACAAACTACTATTTAGTTGACATAAACCCCTCCACTACTCATAAATCTACAGAGAGGATAGAGTGTAATATGAGCAGTACAGAGCCTTAAGCTATTCATGAGGACCAATTAGTCCTTTCATGGATCTGGTTGCTAAAATTTCTATTATATTGTGACAATGACTCCCTACTGCTATTCTGTGAGAAATTGGGGAATAAATTCTTAATAAAAGACACCAGGTTCAAAGCAACATTTTACTTTTGTTGTGGTAAAAATTCACATTTTACAGATAAAATATAGAACTCTGAAATACTGACACATTTTCTTATCATGCACAATGCTAAGGTTCTCTTAAGATTCAATTTAAACTTGAAGTTTAAAATGTACAGAAAATAAAGAAAAAAAATCAACACACCAAGCTTCTAAGAAATGAACATACAGGCATTTCTTCTTGTGGAATGTTTAAAAAGTTAGTCCACTAAGGAAACCAGTTGAGTTCTTGCAAAGGCTTTGGAGAAATATGTATCAGTTCATTTTGAACTGTGTGTAAGGGATTGGTGCCAATCAACACCAGAAGGGTGTTGCTTCCTGCAGTCTTGATGTTGAAAGAACTTCAGTCACTGCACCAACCACCTGGGAAGAATTTGGAGTTCCACACAGAGATCTTCTTCTCAGAGACACCAATCCAGTGAGTCTGAAAGCTCAGCAGAATGTGTAGGAAAAGGGTCAGGGAGAAAGGAAGCCTAGAGCTTTTCTCTGAGGTCATCTGAGAGCCAGTCCAGTCTCGCCTGGAGCTGAGAGGGCATCACACTTGTTTTCCTGCTAGTATAATTAACAAATGTATTTATTTACTATGTTAAAAAAAAGGAGCTCATTCAGCTATGCAAGGGTCCTTGTTCATAATTAAATGATGGGATTGGAAGAACAATTTGAAGAGGTAATGTGTAGGATAAAGTGGTCCCAGAAAAAGCAGAACATCTATCCATTGAGACTTAGATTAAATGGGAGTAGGGAAAAATTTTATAATAGTAGAGGAGGAATGTGTAGAAGTAAGGGCTTTTTCTTAAGAGTGCTTTATTTGAGCATGTTTCTGTATTGATGGCAAAGGTCCTGTCCAATGGAGGTACATTTTACCTTGCTTAGCATTTCATGGTACAAACAGTCCCACATTGGGTATTACATGAAAAAAGGTCACTTTTATTATTAACTTTAGGTTGATTTATCAAAAACTTTACTTGGCAATCATTCCTTTATTGGTAAAGATAAATTAATGTGAGTTTATGAGACATTTAATTTTTCCATTGTGCACAACTGTTTATTGAAGTGTTCCTCTGAATACTGGGACCTGAGTGATTTTTAAAAAATATTTTTTTAAAGAAGCTTTAGATTACATAATATTACATCAAAAATATACTGGATTCCCTTATGTGCCTCCCCCTCCCCCTCCCAAACCTTCCCACATTAACATCTTCCATTAGTGTAGTACATTTGTTACAATTGATGAACACATATTGAAGCATTGCTGTTAACCATGGACTATAGTTAACATCATAGTTTAAACTCCACCACACACAATTTTATGGGTTTTGACAAAATGTATAATTGCCTATATCCATCATTGAAATATCATGCAGGACAATTCAAATGTCCTGAAAATGGCCCCATGTTACACCTATTCTTTCCTTTCCCTCCTCTGAGAACCTCTGGTGGCCACTACCTTTATATAAATGACACCAGTTCTTCCATTTCTAGAATAATAATAGGTCTACTTTAGTTCATTTTTCATTCCCCAGTTTTGAGGATTGTGGGATGCTGATGCCCACTCTGCTTCCAATTGAGAGGGGCTTAGATCCCATGGATCAGGTAGGTGGAACTATCTTGCCTGCAGTTGTGGATATGTTCTGTTTTATGGGATAGGCATTGTCTATCATCATGCTTTTGTTAGTTGTCTATGGTGCATCCAATGAAATGTAGAGTAGGTGTTGACTGAAAATCTGCTGAGATTCAGGGATCAACTGGCATATGAACAGCCAGAAGATTTATGTCTCTAGGATATATATTTAACAGGTGTAGTGGTAATTATAGGTTCAAATAAAGAGAGCAGAACCATGTGTAAGAAAATTATAAATGAGTCTAACTTTGATATATTGGGAAGATAAGATATCATATATTCCAAGATAAGGCATTGCCTTGCAAACTTAGAAACCCCTGCTTCCTTTGACTTAATGATTAATAATGATTAATGCTTTGTACATATTGCATTAATGCTTAACAATGATTAATGTTTTATGCATATTGTCCTCTTGGTTTCATCTAAAAGCTTTCTTCTTTATAATTTGACCAAGGGTCACCTTTATCCTCTCAATAATCTAGTGGGGGTGTACAGTCTGTGATTATTGGGAGGGATCCTAAAGAACTAAAATAAGGACCAGGGATAGGGATTTATTTGGAAAGAATGCGTCATTTGAGAGGTGAAGAAAAATCAGCCTCATCTCATCACCTGTGGTAGCCATTCATTCAGTGACAGGAAGGAACCATGTTAAGCATTTTATACAAATTGATTTATCATCTTAATTATTTCAGCAGGATGGATTCCAAGATCACTTCTCTATAATTGACTGTATTAAGAATTAAAATAGTTTGGTTTCTATAAAATTTCAACAGCTAAGGCAATGGTAGACATGAGCTTCAAAATCAATTTTGTCTGGTTCCAATTTTTTTTGCATTTTATATTATTTAAAAATCTTCTACCACTTCCCATAAAAATTTACAACATATGTATTACTTATTATATTTTCTTTTGTGAAAATTTGGTTTGTTTCCTTCTCTCTTTTTACTCTTGGGGTGTTCAGTATGCATGGTGTCTTGACACGATGAAAATATCACTACTTTTTTTGATAAACTGGGTTTTTCTCTTTTATTAGTTTTTCTGGACATCAAGGCATATTATCAAATTTGGAGTGCTGCCAGAACCAAGGAAGGTTTCTTTATCACAGCCCCTCTATGGTGATTTGAGATTACAATTTTTCTTTTCCATCTGGTACACTTCATTTCTCTCTCTCTGCCTATGTAGCAGATTTTTATGTTTCTTTAAACACATGACAGAGAATTCCTATACCAAAACAAAGCCCCTAGTTTCCATATGCAAGGATCTTTGTGAGCTGGAATTTCTGTGCATCATTTCTAAATATTTTGGGGAAATAATATGGTGGCAACTTGGGGAGCAGATATGGCTCAACTGATTGGGCTCCCATCTACCATATGGGAGGTCCAGGGTTCTGTTCCCGGGGCCTCCCAGTGAAAAGCAAGCTGGCCCAAGTGTAAAGCTGGCACATGTAGAGAGCTGGCAGAGCAAGATGACATAACAAAAAGAGAAACAGAAAAGAGACAATAAGAGTTGTAGCAGACCTGGGAGCTGAGGTGTTGCAAGAGATTGAGCAGTCTCTCTCCAATCTGGAAGGTCCCAGGATTGGTTCCTGGTGCCACCTAAAGAAAAGACAAGCAGGCACAAAAAAAAAACACAGAGAGCAGACAGTGAGTGCAAAACAACAAGGGGGGGAATAATAAATAAATAAATCCTTAAAAAAATATTATGGCAGCTTGAACTGTACTTAATTGTGTCCTACTCAGTTTTTCTGAGGATGAGAAGAGCATGTTATCAACAAGGAACCAGGAGGTAAATTTATGACGTCTGTTTGTGTGTCTCTCTCTCTGTGTATATCTCTATGTTTCTGTGTTTGTGTGTGCATGTATGTCTGTCTTCCTGAAAGTGTGTTTGACTGTGTAGGCCCATCTCTATGTGTATATATGTACATTTGCATATCTGTCTCTGTTGGTGTGTGTCTCTTTACATGTGTGTGCCTGCCTTTCTTTCTGTGTGTGCTTGTATTTGATGGTATGTGCATATTTGTGTGTATATGTCTGTGTGTATCTATTATGCATCTTTGTGTCTGTTTTTGTGTGTGTGTGTTGTGTGTATCCATTTGCATGTGTGTCTGTGTGTGTCTCTTTAATTGGGTATATGCATATTTGGTGATTTGCATAGTCATCAGAGCAGATATATTTTAGTTCATAAATTCTATTAAGTGTCTTCTATAATACAGATTGCGAACATAAACCTACCCATGGAAACAGGAGTGGTTATTTTCATTTCTGTGAGACATTTTGTGATTGTTAATTTCATTTGTCAACTTAACTAGTATATGGTTCTTGCACAAGCAAGGTCAGGCATGATTGTTGATCATAAGGATATTTTGTAGATGGATTGAAATCATTAGTCAGTTGATTGCATCTGGGCTGAACATCAAGGGCGATTGCTCAGTAAGGATAGGAGTCTCCTCATCCAATGAGTTGGGGGCCTTCATGAGAGAACAGAGAATTTCAGCACTCAAGAAGAAGAATTTCAAAGAACTGAGAATTTCAGCAGTCAGAAAAAAGAATTTCTGTCCATATTTCAGACAGCTAATTTCTCCTAGAGAATTTGAATTCATCTTAATCAAAATTCAAACTTGTGCCTTACCCTATGGATTTCATACTGGCGAATTCCCATAGTTGTAGAAGCCAAGTTGCATAATAAATACAATTCTGTTTTTCTGGTGAATCCTAATAAGGATTTGATACCAGGAAGCAATTTGAGAAACAGTATTTTAAGGATGAAATTTCTGAGCTTTTCCTGTGGTTTTCAAATGGCTGATTTGATTTCAAATGAGCTGATTAAGCAGGAGTAATGACTTCTATTTCCACTGATCAAGAAAACACTGATAGTTCATGTCATGAAATTGCAATAAATATTCACAAAATATCACCATTGGATACTGCTACTCAAATGTTCATGAGAGCCAAACCTCTGTGTTACAAGGTGTCTGATATTTTAACTAATATTTATGAAGTTAAAAATTATAAAGGCAAGTTGTCCTTGATAAAATTGTTAAAGATTTTGCTCAGGGCTTCAAATTTGCATCTCAAGCATCACCTGAAGGCCATGGAAGTTGCTGTGTGCCCTGAAGGAAAATCTTAGTTTTTGTAGCTGCAGGCTAGAGATTTCTGCAAACTAACTGCATAGACTCATTGGGCCAGTGACTGAATTACATTGAAAATTCAGTTACCAATATTCAGGGTACCTGCTGTTAAAGTGAGGGCATTCATCAAGAAAGAATGGGATCCTGAAAACTGGAATGGGGCCATATGTGAGAAGTGATGAAGGTGGGGCTATAGAAACCCTAGATTTGCTCAGTTTCTTTCCCTGATAAACCTGTAATGCTCTGCCCTGATGAATCAGCCACATGACCTCCAGTCTGCCATGATAATCAACCTTCCCACACCCAGGTGAAGAAATTAAACCTGAGGTAGTGGGCTTTCAAGACACAGCTAATGTCTCTCATGACCCATTGCCATCGCACCTCTTTTTTTTTTTTTTAAGATTTATTTATTTACTTGATCCATTTTAAACCCCCCCTTCCCCATTTTGCTGTTTTTGTGTCCATTTGCTGGGCAATTCTCTGTGTCTGTTTCATCTCTTCTCATCCTAATCCTCCAGTCTTCACCAGGATTCGATCCTGGAGACCTCCAATGTAGGAGAGAGGTGTTCTGCCATCTGTGCCACCTCGGCTCCTGGTTTTCAAAGCTTTCAGAGCATCTCCTCTTGTCTCTCTCCTTTTTACATCATCATCTTGCTGCATGGCTCCTGGGGTCTGGCGGCTCACTGGCACATAGAGCCTGGCAGCCCATGTGCCTTCTATATATATTATTTTTTATTTTACCAGGAGGTCCTGGGGATCAAACCCAGGTCCCTCCATATGGCAGATAGACGCCCAACCATTTGAGCCACATCCACCCCATCACACCTCTTTTATTCAAGAAAAAGCACTATCATGAAGTCCTAACAGGCACTAAAAGTTGAGGTACCAAGTGTGACCCATAGATAGATGTGCTTCACTCCAAAGGAAGTGCATATGTTTTCCAATGCACAGTCAGAATTCAGGGGAATATGTCTGGGAATGGATAAGAGGGATGTGGGATAATGATTGGAGGAGCATGAAGTTGGATCAGGCTGTGGTAGTTTGATATTATTTATGAATTTTAAAATGAGATATTGATTATATTTGTAAACTGGTCTGTTCCTCTGAGCATGATAACCTTTGAATGATTTAAAGTCAAAAACTTTACATTTACCTGATTAAATCAAGATTAGGCCTTTGAATCAACCACATAATTAGGGCATGCAGGGCTGAGTCCATACCCCTTTGGTGGGCTATAAAAATAGACACACTGGAGCAGATACATGGAAGAAAGAGAGAGCCATAGACATGACAGAAGAGAGAACTTTATCCTGAGACCTCCTAGAGAGATGAGCAATTTGCCTTAAGGTTTGAAGCCGAAGATATCAGAGCCCTGAGCATCTCAGGAGGCCTAGAAAGAAATAAGCCTTCCAGCCTACAGCTGATATCAGAAGATGCTGGGTAGATGGAGCCTTAAGAGGAAGTAGGAATACTGAATCCTCACAGAAATAGCCTGCCATCATGTTTTAACATGTGGCAATAGACTTTGGTAAGAAAATCAACCTTGAGCTGGACTCTTTAGGGCCCTGTTACCATAAGATTTTACCCCAAGTAAATGCCCTTTATAAAAAGGCAACAGATTTCTGGTACTTTGCATCAGCACCCCTTTGGCTGATTAATAGAGAATTTGGTAATGAGAGTGAGCTGGTACTTTTGCATTTACCCAAATGCTGGAACAGTTTTATAAGTGGGTACAGGGTACTTTTTTGGAGGAATTGGGAGATACTTGATAGAAAAGGCCAAGATTACTTTGAAGGGATGGTTGGTGGGAACATGGACACTAAAGAGATTTTTTTTATGAGGCCTTAGAAGTAAATGGTAATATTATTTTGAAACTGGAGGAAAGGTAATCCATGTTTTCAAGTCATGGATTACTTGGCAAAATAGACACCTGATGTATGCAAGGCAAAATTTGAAAACTGTGAGCTTTGACATTTAGCCAGGGAGATTTACAAGCTAAATGTGGAAAATGCAGCCTGGCTTCACCTTGCAGTTTATAGCAAAATATTAGAAGAAAGACATAAGCAGGTAACTGAATTTTTGGGCAAAGGAAACAGAAACTGATTCCAGAAATTCCAAGCCTCTGGAAATCAAGCCTCCATATGATAGTTCCCCAATTGAAGAATTAACTAAACTTGGAACTTTAAATCAGAATTGAACATGCAGTTGTCTAGGAAAGACTTGTGGAAAGTGTCTAATGGCTTGGACACCTGCTTCCTGCATGCTAAACCAACCACCTTTTCATGTATAAACAAAACCACTGTTTTGTCAGCCTGCACTGAAAGGGATATGGAGGGAAGAAGATGGAAGGGTGAACAGCTCTAAGAGGAAAACCACAGAAGCTGAGGTCTGGAATTAAGACATTTAATTGGGTCAAGGCAAGAGAGGAACCACACCTATCTGAACCTACAGGGTGGGACCTCTACATTTGTAAAGGGTGGATGTTCCAGCTTGCTGTTCATGGAGTTTTGCCACTCCAGGTTACAGAAAGGTTGAATCACATTCCCCAAGAGTTGGGGAGAGTGAGGTAAACACCCCATAGGTCTGAGAAAGGTGGTTCTGTCCTCCATGGATAAAGGAAGGCCAGGTTGCTAACACATTGCTCTGAGAGGGTTGGTCCTGTATGTTATAGATTAGGGAGAATGTTGCCTCCACCTCAATGAACTATGGGGGTTGAGACTCTACCCTAGAGATTAGGTAAAATGTGCCATCACCCCAATGTACTTAGAGGGTGAGGGCTGTATCTCAGTCACCACCAAGATGCTTGATGAGGGTGAAACCATAAAAATAGCCATTGGGCAAGCCTATGGAAAGAGCAGGCCCCTATGAGGCCCCAGGGATGAGGAGAAAGTATCATCTTAAGAATGACTTTAAGACTTTGAAGTCTATTGAAGTATACCCTGCAGGTTTTAAGAATTATTGCCAGGGTCTCATGTTTCCCTCCCAAATTTTCCTTATGGTAATGCAAATGTTTATCCTATGTCTATCCTTTTGTATACTGCACTCAGATAAATTGTTTTGTTGTTTTCACAGGTCTACAGCCAGAGGGGACTTTGTCTCAAGACAAATTGTATTTCTTTAAATTGATCATGGTATAATTTTGTACTTATATTTGTTACTTATTTATTTGAACTTACTCGGTAAATATATGTTCCAGAGACTTAAATTTTTGATCCATTCATGAGCCAGTTGAATCCTGAATTTCAGCAGAGTTGCAACACCTACTCACCTAGGACAACTAACAAGGAGATGATGATGGACAACACCCAACCCAAGGAACAAAGAGGATCTGCACTTGCAGGCAAGATAGGCTATCCATCTACCCCCAAGGAATCTCAGCCAACTCTCAATCAAAAGCAGAGTGGCCATCACATCTCAAAATCACCAAGATTATGGAATGAGCAATGGACTAAATAGACTTATTATTCTACTATAGACTTATTAGTCTAGCAATGGAAGAACTATTATCAATGATTTAAAGGCAGTGGCCACCAGAGATTCTGTAGGAAGGGAGAGGGAAGAATAGGTTTAATATGGAGGCATTTTGGGGACATTGGTATTGTCCTGAATGATGGATATAGGCTATTGAATATTTTGTCATAACTTACAAAATTGTGTGGGACAAAGTGTAAACTACAATGTAAGCAGAAGTCCATGGTTAGTAGCAATACTTCAATATGGGTTCATCAATTGTAACTAATGTACCACACAAATGAGGAATGTTATTAATGTGGGAAAGTGTGGGGACAGAGAGAGTGGGGCATATGGGAATCCCTTATAATTTTTATGTAACATTTATGTAATCTAGAGTGTCTTTAAAAAATATATTATAATAAAGAAGCCCTATTCAATTATTTCTCTGTAAGGAGCCTTTTTATATATTTTTAAAAATCAACATCCCCTCCACATCTGAGATTTTAATACCATAGATACATGTTCAATTATTGTGATCCTTTATATGGTTATCAATTATTGTAATGTATAAGAAAATTTGTTCACTCTCAAAATCTTTTCTTCCTTCTATCCTCCCTTGCCTCTGATAAATTCTGGCTGTACTTACACTTGGGTCCATTAGACCACTGGATGTTAAGCTCTACTGTGCTAATAAATTAGCCATCAATTCTGTAAAATACAGATTTCTGTTCAGCAGGTGTGGGATGGGTCCCTAGAGTCTGCTTTTCTGATGAGCCCACAGTTTAGGCTGACAGTCAACTGCGAAGAACAAATAGGTAAATAAAAAGAGATGCTAATTTTTTTTTGGTTTATTTGTCCACACCTCACAAAACTATGATTAAGGATTCCTGGGCTATAATGGTAGCTCAATGACATTGTTAAAAATTCCATCTTCTTTAATTTACTAAACATAGGTTTTCATCTTCATGGTCAATGACTAGATGCTGCAGACATTTAATCCACATCCTAATGAGAAAGAGGGAACTGATTTAGGGATGTAGTACATAGAGTAGTAATGGGTTGGTCTTTTTCAAAATTCTCTTTCATGAAGTAAAACATTTGTATGGAAAAGTGCCATATGAGAGCACAATGAATATTCAAAAAAAATGATTGTAGTCCATGTGTAGCAGTTTGATATTGTTTATGTATTCCAAAAATAGATAATGAACTATGTTTGTAAACTTGCCTGACTGGGGTTTAATTTTTACTTGATTAAATTGTGATTAGGGCTTTGATTGGGCCATGTCAGCAGGGCATTGAGTCTCTGCCCCATGGTGGATGGGGACTCAAATAGAAAAGACATGACAAAAGACAGGGTTGAGGGTTTTTGAGCTGGAACCCCAGGAATTAAACACACACAAATAACACAGAGAAGCAGATATGTGAGGAAACAGACAAGGGTCCACTAAACACAACAAAGGCCCCGAGAAGAGAGATAAGCCATTTGCCTGATAGTTTGCAGCTACAGAGACCAGAGCCATAAGCAACTGAGCCCAGAGAAAAGGAGCCCCAGAAGAGGGACAAGACTTCTGCAAGGCTACAGCTGATATTGGAAGAAGCTGGGACCACAGAGTCTTCTGAGGAAGAGGGAGGCTGAATCCTCAAAGACAATGCCACCATCTTGCATCAACATGAGGTGACAGATTTTGGTTAGGGAAGTACCTTGTGTTTTATAGCCTGGTAACTGTAAGCTTCTACCCCAAATAAATACACTTTGTAAAAGCGAACAGAGTTCTGGTATTTCGCATCAGCACCCCTTTGGCTGACTAATACACCATGTAACCAGAACTCAGACAAAAAAACAGAACATGGCCAGTCATTGTGTATCTCTATGTCAAATTACTGTCATCAATTTCATGATTAGGTGAAACAAAATTCAAAATAGTAACACCAGGAATTACATATTCATATAAGATATTTATTTAAATTGATCATATTTTGCATATTCTTATTTGTATGACTTATTTGATGATCATTGTATTTGTAATTCTGTCATTTTTCTGCTTTTAAATGAAGAATATACATGTTTTCCTAATAATTGATACAGCAGACTGCAGATTACATCCCTGTTGCCAAATATGTGTCATATGGCATGGTAGGCTGAATATTGTACTTCCACCGATGTTCATGTTATAAACCCTGGAGCCTCTGAATATGTTATCTTACATGATATAGTTGAACTAAGTTAGGAGATGGCACTCTGTTAATCAGATGACTGCTCAATAGGGAAATTATCCTGAATAACTTTGACTGAAACAAAATGTGTAAGAAGCAGAAAAGTGAGTGTCAGAGTGATGCCATGTGAGAAAACTCCAAGGTCATGTATGGTTTTAAAGATGAAAGAGGGTCATGAGCCTTGGAATGTGGGAAACCTATAAGAAGCTGGAAAATGCAATAAAAAATAGATATTCCTTGGAGCATCCAGAAAGAACACAACCCTGCAGACACTATGATTTTTGAGAAGGTAAAGATCATTTTGGAGTTTTGACTTCAGGATTGAAAGATAACAAGTTTGTGCTGTTTTAGCCACAATGTTTGTGATAATTCATAGCATCATTAATAGGAACTAATGCACATGGTAACCCCTGGGTTCGTGGCATGGCTGTGATATTGATGATTAAGCTAAGTATATTTCCAATTCCCCCAAAATTAGTGTTCACCAGTTAACAAAAAACCCAGGTATAGGAAACTTAGCCATGTTTTCCAAAAAGAGTAATTTGTGATGATAATTTTTAACAAGAGGAATAAAGAGGGAATATTTTCTGACTCATTAAGAAAATATGTGTTAAAGCATTGCTGATCATAGCAATGAGAAATTGGCTTACATCTGAATAGATGTATCATATGTTGTTTTTATTTCTTGGTTTCCTTTTTTTGTTATTCTTACCAATAATTTTCTTTCCTATACTCTCCTCCAACACTCTCTCTCCTGTTTTGTCCTTTCAACCTACAGAACTCTCTTTAGTATTTCTTGAAGGGCAGGTTTCTTGTTGACATGCTCTCTTAATTTCCATTTATCTGTGAATATTTTGAATCACCCTCAATTTTGAATGCCAGCTTTGCTGGATACAAAATTCTTGCCTGACATTGTTTTAGCACCTTAACTATATCATACCACTGTCTCCTTGCCTCCATGGTTTCACATGAGAAATCAGCATTTAATCTTATTGAGCTTCCCATGTATGTGATAGATCTCTTTTATCTCACTGCTCTCAGTATTCTCTCTTTGTCTTGAGCATTGGACAATTAGATAAATATATATTTTAGGGTAGGTTTTTTAGGATTTATACTTTTTGGAGTTAGCTGTGCTTCCTGGGTATGTATGTCTCTCTCCTCAAAAACATTTGGAAATTTTCACCCATTATTTTCTCTAACAATCCTTCTGCCCATTTTCCCTTCTTTTCTCCCTCTGGAATGCCTGTAATCCATATGTTTTTTTTCATTTCATGTTGGCATTCAAATCCCTAAGTTGCTGTTGGATGTTTTCTATCTTTTTTCTATCTTTTAAATCTTTCTGTTACACTATCTGTCTGATTTCAGATGTACTGTCTTCAATTCTTTTGTCTGCCTCTTCAAATCTGCTGTTATGTGCTTCCAGAGTATTTTTTATTTCTTGCATTGTGCAATTTGTCACCATCAGATCCATTATTTTTAAATGTATGTTTACAATTTCTTCAGTATGTTCACCCAGTGTCTTCTTCATATATTTAATTTCTTCCTAACTTCATTAAGTTGATTCATGATATTTGTTTGGACGTCCTTGATTAGTTGTTCCACATTCTGCATCTCTTCCTGTTTTTTAGTTTGTTCACTAGACTGGAGCATGTCTTCCTATTTCTTAGTATTGCTTGTAAATTTTTGTTGATGTGTTGGTATCTGTTTATCTTGATGGGTTTATTTTATTGGTTAGCTTCTCTTTCTACTCTAGGGTTGTAATATTTTGTTGTTTTTTTGTGTGTGACAAGGTTTCACTTTGACACTTTGTTCCTCATTTTCTATTTTTTTGTAGTGGTCTATGTTCCCTTGAAAAAAGAAAATTAGTACAATAGAAAAGGAAAGAGATAAGAAGAGAAAAAGAACAATAGTAATAATATTGAAAAGGTAGAAGAGGAACCACACAAGATCTAGAAAAATAAATAATTAACACTAGTAAAAATCATAAATACAGAAGAATAAGAATAAAATGTGGAATAGAAAGAATGAAATAAGGAATAAAATAGAGGAAAATATTTAGAATGAATTAAAAGGCAGGAATGATGAGAAAAGAGGGGAAAAAAGAAAAAAAGTAAAAAAGAAAAAGAAAAAAGAGAGAGAAATAAAAATAAAAGTTAAGACCAAACAAAAAGAGTTGGAATGTAAGAAAAACAACAGAAAACAGATGATAGAAAAATGAAGGAAAGAAAATAACCAACATAGGTAGAAAAAATAGGTTAATGAGTAAAAAGGAAACATTGAATGGGGAAACACAACAAAGAAGAAACAAAACAGCAGCAACTGAAATAAAAAAAAATCCATCAAATTAAAAGAAAAAAACAATGAAGGAAAAATATCATTCCCTCTTAGGCCACTAAGGAGCTTCTCAGGCTTCCAGTGTTCATCAATAAATCTCCCTGTGGAGTACCCTTTGTAGTTGATGTACTGGGTTTAAGCAAGTAAAATAAGGGGGAAAAGGAACTTTTAAAAAAATATAGCAGATCTAAGAAAACCTAAAACTAATAGAATGTCTATATGTCTATATGTTCCCTGTCTATATGTCCAGGTATCATCTGGATGCCTGATAACCCAGTGGATTGCTCTTTGGATCACTTCTGTAAGGAGACCCAGGAATCAAACCAGGGACCTCATATATGAAAGGTAGGAATTCTTCCACTGAGCTAAACTGTCTCCCTTAGGTTAATTATGCTTCAGAAACCTATCTGTCCCCTTTTCCTAAGGCGTTTTAGACTTCTACAGTTTACTAGAGTCCTGCTGATTAAGTGCTTCTCCCCCCTCCCTCTCAAATATAGTTCCTCTCTCTTCCCAGGTGGCTGGGCATGACAGCCTGCCTGAGCAGAACCTCCTCCATTCTCCCCATTGGGTCAGGGTCCTTCTGAGATTCAAAGGTGGCTCAAACTCACCACAAATAAACCAGTCTCCACCCTCAGACCACTCTTCCTCCTAGGGAATGCACCCTCCTACTGTGTTGTCAGCAGTGAGCCAGGGGCATCACAAAGGCTACCTGCCTCGAGGGCATGTATATGTGCGATTTCCAGACATAGGTGTGAGCAACTCCAGAAATTCCTTTGATTTCTTTATCTTTACAGTACCCTTCTAGATGCCTTAGAGCTCCATCCCATTCTATATATATCCAAATCAGCTGCTTTAGATATGTCCTTGCTTTCTCTCAAATTTTTGGGTGAGATGCCTGACCAGACTTTTGTGAAGTGCCTAACAGACTTTGCCTACCTACTTCAGCGCCATTTTCCCAGAAACCCATAATTGTTTTGTAAGTTCACAACTTTGTAATAAAAAATATATTTTAAAAAGGAAATATAAATAAAATAGGAAGGTTAACAGAAAGAGAAATAATTTCCCTATACATATATAAGAAAGTTTGCTGCACCTTACATTGGGTATCCCTTCAGATATTTGATGGCAACACTGATGCTCATTTGTTTATTAATTTCCTTCAGATAAATGTCCTAACATTGCTTACCATTATGGTTCCTTTCAAATTATTAGGAGAGTTTTAAAGGGTGGGAAGGTTTGTATAGAATAACTGGTCACCCACAATCAGAACTCTGCATTCCCAGAGGCATTTTGGGCAGGAATTGATACTCTTGTGTGTATCAAACTTTGATCATGATGACTGAGGAGAATCTTGAGGCTATGTGAGATAAATGGATGATAGAGTATATATATATGTTTTTTTCCCTTTCCAACCTTTTAATATTTATATTGAAATTCAGAAAAAGTGAAGATATTTTGTTTATACCAATAAAAGGAGTCACAACTAGTGCAACCTATGGTTTCAATTAACAATGATATTGTAATTATTTATGAATTGTAACAAAAGCAATATACCAATGCTAAGGGTCAAAAATAAGGGGGCACAGGAAAAAACCAACAAGATGGTGGCAGAGTAAGGTGCTCCTAGAATCAGCTCCTGTGCAGGACAGTTAGTAATCACCCAGAATTCCCTAAAGGACTTGTTTGGGGACTCTAGGAGACCAGAAGTGCTTCCTTCAGCATCCCTCAAACAATGGAAGGAGGAAACTGCCCATCTGCAGAGAAGACTCATAAGAAGAGCACACCATACCATGGAGGCCGGTGTCCATCCTCCACTGGAGGCACAACCAGCCTTGGGAGCTCTTCTGTGGCTGGAATTGGAAGCCCCACTTCCCAAAAATGGGGGAAGAAGAGATGGTTGGGCACCAACTTCAGCTACTGACTAGTAAATTTGGCAGGCTAAAGTATATTCCTAAGACCAGCTAAGTTTGAACATGTCCAAGTCAGAAAGAAGCTTGTAGCCACCATCTTAACTTCACGCCTGACACGAGGGGATATGGGGCTGACTGAAAATCACAGTGCTGGTAAAGACTGGCTTCTTTACATCTAGATCAGATTGCCATTCTAGCTCCAGGCCCACCTCAGACAGGGAGGAAGCGGGGGTAGCTGGCCATGCCATGGAGGATGGAGATCATTCTACTTTGGCAGCGCAAGCCACCCCAGGAAATATGCTGTGGCAGGAATTGGAAGCTCCACTTCCTAAAACAGGGGAGGAAGAGATGGTTGACTACCAATGTCAGCTACTGATTAGTCAGTTGGCTGGCTAAATATAACCCTATAAACAGCTGAACTTTGAATCTGTCCAAATTAGAAGGAGGCCGGGGGCCACTATTTTGACTCCACCTCCCAGCATGAGGGGAAGTTGGGCTGGCTGAAAATCACAGTGAAGTTAGAGACCAATTTCTTTCACCTAGTTTGGCCTGCTGCCCTAACCTAGGCTTCAGCCCCACCTCAAGGAGGAAGGAATCTGGCAAGATCTAAAACAGCCTATCCAGTTAACTGTGGGTACTTTTGGCTGACACAGACTGAATAATTGGAAGTCTACTAGGGCCAACTGTGGTCATCTTGGACCTGCACTGCATAAATTACTGCCCACATCTGCAGCTCCATCCCTGCCCCAAGCAGGGGAGAAAGGGGCATGAATCTTCATCAGTCTCTCTGGGCAACTACAGCCTAGGCCTGCATGACATGGATTATTCCACAGAGCTGTAGCTCTGTATCTACCCCTGCAAATGAGAAAGTTGGGAGGAGCTTCATTGCTCCTTGGGGAACTGAGGGCAGCTTGAGCCTCCACAGCTTATAGCACCAACTACATCCTTGGCTTTTACACAACCAGAAAGAATGAAAGGACAGGGAGCCCTAAACTAAAGAGAAAAACTGCACCCAGAATAAATACTCTAGTAAGACAGATGCCAAGACAGCGACAAAAAATTACAATCCACATGAAGAAGCAGGAAGATATAGCCCAGTTAAAGTAACAAGACAAGCCTTCAGGTGACATAAAGGAGTTAAGACAACTAATCATAGATATTCAAACAAATCTCCTTAATAAATTCAATGAGATGGCTTAAGAAATTAAGGTTATTAAAAAGGCATTGGATGAACACAAAAAAGAATTTGAAAGCATACTTAGAAAAATAGCAGATCTTATGGGAATAAAAGGTGCAATAAATGAAATTAAAAATAAACTGGAATCATATAATAGTAGATTTGAGGAGGCAGAAGAAAGGATTGGTGAGCTTGAAGAAATGGCCTCTGAAAGTGAACATAAAGAAGACTAGATGAAAAAAAGATTGGAAAAAGTTCAACAAGGTCTCAGGGAACAAAAAAACAGCAAGAGACATGCAAACATACATGCCATGGGTGTCATAGAAGGAGAACAGAAGGGAAAAGTGGAAGAAGGAATATTTGAAGAAATAATGGTAGAAAATTTCCCAACCCAAGTGAAGGACATAGTTATCCATGTCTAAGAAGCACAATGTACTCCCCTCTGAAAAAAATCCGAGTACACCAACTCCAAGACACATAATAATCAGAATGTCAAATGCCAAAGGCAAAGAGAGATTTCTGAGAGCAGCAAGAATAAAGCAATGCATAACATGAAAGGGATACACAATAAGATTAAGTGGCCATTGGAGGCTTTGGGGGCAGGGAGAGGGAAAAGCAATTGTAATACAGGGACTTTTCAGGACTTGGGAATTGGCCTGAGTGACATTGCAATGACAGATATAGGCCATTTTATATCATGATATAGCATGCAGAATTGTGTGAGAAAGAGTGTGTGGTCTACAATGTGAACTGTGGTCCATGCTTAATGACAAAACCCCAGGATTATTTATCAATTGCAATTAGTGTGCCACACTAATGAAGGATGTTTATGTGGGAGGTTGGGAAGTTGTGAGAGGTGGGGTGTATGGGAATCCCTATATTTTTTGTGTAACACTTATGTAATCTAAGTATCTTTAAAAAATTTTTAATAAAATAATAAAAAAATAATGTCACTAGCTACATTAACCACTAAAAGAAGAAAAAAAAAAAAAAAGATTAAGTGCTTATTTCTCACCAGAAACCATGGAGACAAGAAGTCAGTGGTATTTAAGATACTGCAAGAGAAAAATTTCCAGCCAAATATTTTATATCCAGCAAGATTGTCTTTCAAAAATTGGGGCAAGTTTAGAATATTCACAGATAAACAGAAACTGAGAGAGTTTGTAACCAAGAGACCCACATTGCAGGAAATACTAAAGGATATGCTACAGCCTGAATAGAAAAGCCAGGAGAGAGAGGCCTGGAAGTGAGTCTAGAAATGAAGATTATATGAATAAAAGTAACTAAATGTGTCAAGAGTGGTGAGAATAAAATATGAGAGATAAAACTCAAATATTTAGGAATAAACTTATCCAAAGATGTAAAGCACTTGTATTCAGAAAATTACAACTCACTGTTAAAAGAAATTTTAAAAAGTCCTAAATAATTGAAAGAACATTCCATGCTCACAGATTGTAAGACTAAATATTATTAGGATGTCAATTCTACTCAAATTGATGTGCAGATTCAATGCAATCTTGATAAAAATTCCACAAGCATTTTTTAAATAAGTGGAAAACATGATTATCAAATTTGTTTGGAAGGGTAAGGGGTCCTGAATAACCAGAAACATCTTAAAAAGGAAAAAGTGAAGTTTGAGGACTCTCATTTCTGGACTTCAAATCATATTACCAAGCTACAGTGATTAAAAACAGCATAAAGACAGACAAATAGAGCAATAGAATTGAATTGATTATTCAGAAACAGACTCTGACATCTGTGGTCAAGTGATTTTGACTAGCCTGTCAAACCCACCCAGCTTAGGCAGAACAGTCCATTCAACAAGTGGTGCTAGTAAAACTGAATAACCAAGGCAAAAGAAGGAAAGAGGACCCCTATCTCACACCTTATACAAAAAATAACTCAAAATGAATAAAAAAAAAACTAAACATAAAAGCAAGAGCCATAAAGCTTCTTGAGGAAAATGTAGGAAAATATCTTCAATACCTGGTGGTAGGTGGTGGATTCTTAAAGGAGATAAGAAGAGGACTTAGTTGGACTACTGATATTGTATGTACTAGTTTTAATTAGCTTTACTGTAGCATTTTGGAAATGTACACAGTTGATGGTAACACATTATAGTTAGTAACAGCTGGTTTATAAATGGGGATGTGGCTGAAAATAGTATTCTAGGGATGTAAATGTCAATCAACAGAAAGTTAGAGAATAATTTAAGGACTGAAAAGCACAGTAAACCCAGAGGTATATGAAAATGGTGGTTGATGGTACAGATGCAAGAGTGTCCTTTGTGAGCTAGAGCAGATGTACATAACTGTTGCAGGGTGGTGGGAATGTGGAGAGGCATGGAAGAATACAACTGGAGTGACCCATGGACTGTGGCTAACAGTAATAATGTAATATTCTTGTATCTATGCCAAAGATGTATTGTGTTGATAATGGTGGAGTATGGAAAATGTGTAACAAATGTATGTTATGGACCTTGTAATAATCGGATGATATTATCTCATAATCTGTTAAAAATGTTCCACCACAGGGTGGTGTGTTGATAGAGGGGTGTTGTTTGGGAAATCTGTGCATGTGCATGATTGTTTTGTAAGCTTACAACTTCTGTCATAAAAATATATTTAAAAAATAATAATAGGGTGTGTTGGGGCAAAAGCACACCAAATGTAAGATAATGGCTATAGTCAGCAGTAAGAGTTTGACAATATTCTTTCATGATTTGTAACAAATGTCTCATGACAATATAAGTTGTTGTTGGAGAGTTGATGTATGGGACCCTTGTATGATGTTGTGAATATTTTCTGTGTAAGTTCTCAATTTTTACTATACACTTATTGCTTATGTATGTTCATGTATAAGTGATATAATAATATTAATAATAATAGGGTAGATTGGGGGAAAATACTTTGGTTAGTAGTAATATTTTGAGGATGCTCTATAATCATTAGTTAAAAATGTTTGACAACAATACAAGGTATTTGTGGTAGGGTGAGGTAGGAGAGCCCTGTATGATGTTATGTATGTTTGTTTTGAAAGGTCACATCTATTGCTATACATTTATTGTTTATGCATGTTCATGTATGAGTGATATACTTCAATAAATTTAAAATATATATAAAGCGGCAAAAGGGGTATGGGATTTTTCTTTTTGGAGCAATGAATATGTTGTGAAAGTGATTGTGGTAATGAAAACACATCTATGTGATTATACTGAGGGCCCTTTACTGTACAGTTTGAATGTATTGTGTGTGTGGGGGAATAAAATTTTTAAAATAAAAAAATCATAATTATCTTGTATATTTTGTATAATGAAGCAATGATAAAAGTTTTTCATTTGCTGAAATCACAATACATCTATAGTAGAATACCTGTAAGTGTATTCTAGTCCATCAGAGGTTCTGAGTGGCGGGAGAGTGGAAAAAAGATGTAATATGGGGGCATTTTTAGGACTTAGGAATGGTTCTGAATGACATTGCAATGATACAGATCATTATATATCTTTTCATAGCTTACAATATTGTGCAAGAGATAGTGTAAACTACAGTGCAAATTATAACCCATGCTTAGTGGCAATGCTCCAAAATGTGTTCATGAATTGTAACAAATGTGCCACACTAATGGAGGATGTTGTTAATGTGGGAAATTTTGGGAGGGTTAGGGAGTGAGACAAATGGGGATCCTTATATTTTTTATGTAACATTTATGTAACCTAAATATCCATAAAAAACATAAAACAAAAATATTTTTAAAGGTGTAATGAATCAAAAAAATACTTGAGTTCTGTAGTGATGGCTTCAAAGTAGGCAGACGGCTCAACTCCCTCACAGAAACAGAAGAGAATGGGGCAAAAGCTATCCGGGGGACCTGCTTTGGTGTTCAGCAGACCAGGACAGTGCTGAACAACCCCCAGGATGGTGAGGGGCAGAAAGGCAATGAACCTAAATATGAGTTACCAAATCCACATTGCAGCTGGAAAAGGCTCCACCCATCACCCTCAAGACATTAAGCCAAGATAAAACTTCAGGGTCACTGCAGCTGACTGAGAGGGGAACAGATGTCTTCCTCAGGAAACAGAAGGTGCTTTGTAGGGTGGAGAGTGTTTTCTATTTAGTGAATTAGGCCAGCAGAGCCCACTTTCATTCTCACCTTAGCCCAGTACAGAAACACAGGCAAGGGGAGGTTGAAAGAAACACCTCTGGAAAGATTTGCTGAAGAGTTTCATCTGCCTGGCCAGGAAACTGTAAGGAGTAAAACTTCTTTTAGGTCTCTCTTAACCCAAACCCCATGGAAGAAAATCTGAGCACCATTAGTGATGGGAAATTTTTTAACCTTTTGTTTTTTATTGTTTTTATTTATTTATTTTTTAAAGATACTTAGATTACATAAATGTTACACAAAAAACCCACAACCTCCCACATAAACATCCTTCATTAGTGTGGCACATTAATTGCAATTGATAAACACATACTGGGGCTTTGCCATTAAGCATGGACCATAGTTTACATTGTAGACCACACACTGTCTTCCACACAGTTCTACATGTTATATCATGATATAAAATGGCCTATATTTGTTGTTGCAATATCACTCAGGACAATTCCCAAGTCCTGAAAAAGTCCCTGTATTACAATTGCTTTTCCCTCTCCCTGCTCCCAGAGCCTCCAGTGGCCACTGGCTCCACCTAAATGTTGTAATTTCTTCCATTGCTTGAATCACAATACGTCTATAGTAGAATACCAGTAAGTCCACTCTAGTCCATAACACTTCCCCCCATTCTGAGAAGACTGGGATGTTGATGTCCACTCTACCTCCAATTGAGAGGGGCTTATATCCCATGGGGAGGATGGATAGGACTATCCTGCCTGCAGCTGCAGACTCTCTCTATTCCTTGGGATGGCTGTTGTCCATTATCATCTCTCCACCAGTTGTCCTGGGTGAGTCCAATGAGCTGCAGAGTAGGAGTTGCTGCTAGACTGAGTTTCCAGGTCCAGCCAGCACATGAACAGCCCAAAGACTCAAGTCTCTGGACATACACCTACAAACTCCAGCACCAAGTATAGGTTTGAATAGAAGGGACAGATGAGCCATGTGCAGGGAAGACATAGTTGAGTCCAACTCTGTCACTTTTAGGAGCACAAACTCCAAAGTAGGGCCCACTGACAAGGCACCAAACTCCAGAACTATCCACCCTGACATAGGACCTGAGTGTCTCTAGAGCCCTCAGGAATCCCATTATTTGGGGTGACATCCACTTAGGAATTTTATGAGATCTTACTGAGATGTGCATAAGTGTTACCTTTGGGATGACCTCCTGAATCATTTTGAAGTCTCTTAGCAATATAAACCCATTTGTCTTTACCTTTTCCCCCTTTCTATTCAAGGTTTTTTCCAGTCACATTGCCAGTTGGCATTTGATATCAATCCCCTGGTGCCAGGGAGGCTCATCCCCAGGAGTCATGACCCATGCTGAGAGGAAGGGAATGCATTCATATGCTGAGTTTGGCTTAGAGAGAGGCCACATTTGAGCAACAGGAGTCTCTCAGAAGGCAACCCTTAGGCACCACATAACAATAGGCTTAGTTTCAATTTCAAGAGCAAAGACTCATAAGGCTAGTCATCAATATCACGGGCCCATCAGTGTATCATCCTCCTTTGCCAGTCACTGCCCCTGAAATTGGGGGATTGTTGCTGCTCCCTTAAAGAATGTGGCAGAGCTCTCCAGGATGGGAATTCAGTATTCTCTCATTTATTGAATGATTCTCCAACCACTGTGACAATGCCCCATGAACATTTGAACATTTTTATATACCTTATATTTATTCTCATGTGAACTTCCTCCCATGCATTCCCCATTCCTGAAACCCAGCACCAACTATACTCTTATGACCCAGTTGTAACCCTTCTGTGATCCAAAGCTTATTCAAAGATGAAGCCATTACAATAGCTGAATGCAATTAATAGGAAAATGAAATAATAATGATAAGTTTAAATGTAAGAGATAAAATACATAAAAATAAAAAAAAAAACTAAAAATAAAATAAAATTAAAAGATTGAGATATTTAAAAAAATGAAAAACATTTAGAAAAAAATTTGACTTTTTTCTTTCATCACTGCAATATCTGGTGTCCAGTCTGTACCATAGCACCTTCCCCCTCTCATTCCCTAGTGTCTCACTATTTTTCATTTTGTTTCCAAAGAAGTTTTAGTTCACAGCAAAGTCACACACAGAATACAGAAGACTCTCACATACCCAACAACCTCCCCCTTTCCTCCCCCCCATATTAATACCTTTTTATATGTGGATGGTAGTATTGTTATAACTGATATACAAATAGCTAAACAGCTACTAAACATTGTCAATGGTTTACTCTATGGTTTACATTTTAGACCATACACTTTTATAAATTTTAGTAATATTTACCATGTCCTGTGCCTAAGTGATGAGATTTTGATAACTTAAACTGCACATTTTTTTAATGATTTGTATTATTTACTTTAATTTTCTTTTATTTATCCCCCTTTTCCCCCAGGTGGTTTACCCATGTGTCTGCTCATTGTTTTGCTCACCTTCTGCAGGAGGCACTGTGAACTGACTCCAGGACCTTTCACATGAGAAGGGAGTGCTCAATGGCCTGAGCCACATCTGTTCCCCATGGGCTAAGGCATATGCTGGCTTGTGGCCTCTGCTTATTGTGGTGTGGGTGGAGGTTAGCTAAGTGCTGTGGGGATGGCTTATATCATTGCAGTGGGAGGCAGCATCTAGTTTGTTGTGATGGGAGGCAGCATCTGCTCATCTTCTTTTAGGGGCACCGGGACCCAAATCCAGAACTGCCCATGTGGTATACAGGCATCCAAGTGGTTAAGCCACATCCACTTCCAAAGTTGTACAATTTTAAAATAAGTTGAATCAAGAATCAAAGAAGAGCAGTGTAAAAAAATGACTAAGCATGAGAGAGAAACACATTGTCAGAGTAAATTCAGCAACATATTCTTATTCTTGCATATCAGCAAAAAATTACAAGCCATACCAGGAAACAGGAACAGATATCACAGAAAATGGAACAAACCAAACATCTTGACTTTGACAAGACACAGTAGTTGAGATAACAAATCAATGATAATCACACAAAACTCCTAAATCAATTCAAAGAATTGAAAGAAAATATTACTAAAGAGATAAAGGATATTAGGAAGAAAGACATTGGGTTACCATAAAGAAAAACTTGAAACCTGCAAAGAAATATCAGAGAATATATGGGAATGAAATACACAATGGATTAGAATAAAAATATATTAGAAACATGTAACAGCAGACTTGATTTGATCAAAGACAGAATTAGTGATATTTGGAAGAGAACATCTGAATGTGAATAGACAGAAGAACAGAAAGAGAAAAGAGTGGGAAAAAATGGTACAGGATTTCAGGGACTTGAATGACAGTGCAAAATGCTAAAACATCTTGTTATCTGTGTCCAAGAAGAAGATAATGGAATAGGGGCAGAAAAATATTTGAGGAAATGAATAAAATCTTCCCCATCCTTATGAAATACATAAGTATCAATATCTAAGTAGGACTACGCACCTCAAACAGAATAAATGCAAGTAGACCAACTCTGAGATACCTACTACTCAGAAAGACAAATATCAGAGATAAGGAGAAGATTCTGAAGGCATCAAGAGAAAAGAAAAACATAACATACAAGGTAACATCGATAAAATAAAGTGCCAATCTCTCATCAGAATCTAAGAAGGCAGGAAGAAAGTGGTATGATAAATTTAAGGCACTGAAAGAGAAAACTTGTTGGCCAAGAATTTTCTATCCAGCAAAATTGTCATTCAAAAGTGAGGTAAAGTTCAAACTCTTCACTGAGAAAACAAAAGTTCATAGAATATATTAACAGAAGACCAGAATTACAAGAGATACTAAGTTGATTGTAGCCGCCTGAAGAGAAAAATGAGAGTGAAAGACTGGGAATGAAATTATTAGGAAGTGTAAATTAAAGTGTTAAATGATAGACAATAGTAAGATATGACAATGGAAACCAAAGGACAAAATGGATATAATAAGTAATGCATTTACAGTAATAACATTGAATATTAATATCCTATATAAACAGAATGAAATTCTGTGTTCATGGATTGGAAGAGTAAATATTGTTTTGATGTCAATTCTGCCCAAACTTATTTACTGATTCAATGGAATCCAAATAAAAATCCCAACAATCATTTTAAAATAAAAACAGCTTTACTGGGGTATCATTTACATCCATTGAATTCACCCATTTTAAGTTTACAATTCAATGATTTTGTTGTAGAATTGTGCTACCTTCACTAAATCCAACTTTAGAACATGTTCATCATCACCAAAAGATTCCTCATGGCTATTTTTTAGCATTTTTCTTTATATTTAAAAGTGCTTTAGATTACATAAATGCTACATCAAAAATAAAGGGCATGCTTGATTAGTTATTCCATGTTCTGCATCTACTCGCCTTTTTTTTTTAGTTTGTTCTTTAGACTGGGCCATGTCTTCCTGTTTCTTAGTATAGCTTGTAATTTTATTTTGGTGTCTAGGCATTTGTTCATCTTGATGAACTTATTCAGATGTTTAACTTCTCTTTTTACCCTAAGGTGTTATGGTTTGCTTTGTGTTATGTTTCCTCTTTGACACTTTGTTCCACTTATTCTATATCCTTGTAGTTGTCCATGTTTCCTGAAAAAATAATACCATAGTAAAGGAAAGATAGAAGAAGAGAAAAAGACTGAGTAATAACTTAAAAGAGGTTGAAAAGAGCCAGGAGAAAAATAAGTAATTAGAGTGAAAATTCATAAATTATACCAAGTAGTGAGAAAAAAAAAAGTTTGACAAAAAAAAAGAAACCAGAAAAAATAGAATAAAATAAAAGCCTGGAAATATGAGAATCCAAGAGTAAAAAAATAAAAGAAGGCCAAACAAGAGAAGGTGGAATGAAAGAAATCCAATGAAGAGGAGAAAATGACAGAAGGAAAAAAAAT
>JAQZBX010030765.1:6993-26750 GCA_029593785.1 Cabassous unicinctus | reverse complement strand
CTACCTGGAAGTTAATTTAGAGAACTCCCAATTATGACACCCCCCCTCCCACTTCCTATTGGTTCAGTATTGTTAGAGCTCATTTGGGGTGAGGTTTATAAGGTTTGTATCTTCAACCCCTGTGGTACTACCTATACCAGGTCCGGAAATTGTAAAGACAAGACCAAGAACCTGGGGTACTTCAATTCTGTCCTACCATGTGAACACTTGGAAGTTTTAATTTGTACTTAAAATTTAAAACAGGGAAACCAAGTGTGAATCCCGAGGTGTGATGGTTTTGTTTGTTTGGTAAGTGTTAAGTTCATACATGAAATATTATACTGAATTTGAATCATATCTTTTTTTTCTCTTCTTTTTGTTAGTATTTTTCTTTTTTTCTTGATTCATATCTTCAAAAGGGAAATGCATTCTTTTAAAATTGCTGGTTTGTTTTAAAACTGAAGAACCAATGCAGAAAATAATTCTTACATAATTATTACTGAAAATAATTTTGTCAGATGAGTTAAAGAATAAAGTTAAAAAGTAATCCAGTGCTGGCTTTGGCAGCACATTTGCTAAAATTGGAACGATGGAGATTAGCATGGCCCCTGCGCAGGAATGACATCCAAATTCATGAAGCAATCCTTACTTATAACAATAATAGTAATCCAGTTGGTATCAGACAGGCTCAGTACACCAGGCTTCTTCCCCCACCCCCCAAGCTCTGGCCAGAAGCTGGGGTTGTGCTGACTATTTTGAGCCCCAAGGCCCACCCCCAGGGCAGGGAAGGCGGGAGCAGTATCTCAAAACTTGAAAGCTAATTGGCAGGTGCCAGCGGCTCTACTTCTGATTACTGTTTTATTATAGCTAAAGGATACAAATAAAAAAAAGTCGCATAAGGCGAGGTCTGGGAGGGTCCTCGCCCCATGAAGTCAGAACCTGTCACCCTCCAGTGACCCTCCCAGCTTATGGATGCATATTATCAATCAGGGAAGCTCCCTTGGGCTCTCCCGTCCAGAGTCTGGATTGAGGATCCCAAACGGGGGCGTGGCTGCGGCCCAGGCGGTCGCGCTCAATCTGCAGCCCCCTCCCCTTCCAAGAGATGGGGCTGCTGTGACGCGGCTCAGATCACAGGTGGGGGCCTCTGCCTGACCCCCCACCCCATCCTAAGGTACCAGGTGGCCGCCCCGCCCTGAGTCATCTCATTGGCACAAACCATCCGGTGTGGTCTGGAATAGCAAAAGACCAGGAATAACAAAAGACCCTTGGATCACAAGGAAATTCCACAGATTTAGAGGGTATCTCCCAGAAATAGGGGACCAGGCTAGCCAGGTTGTTTATCCTACAACAGTGGCACAAACCTTCGGGGAAGCACTGGCCCCGCGCAGTACTGTCCGCCCCCCTCGCCAGTCCCCCCTTTCCCCCCGGCAGTGCACGCCGCCCCTCCCACCGCAAGCCCTAATAATCGCCCCCAAAGGTGGCCTTGAGCGGGGAGCCGGGCTTCCTATTGGAACATTCTGGAACATTCTTTGCCCAGCTGTCGCCTCAGAAACCAGGTGACTTCCCCATTCCACGGAGAGCTGAGGCGCTGCGTGTGAGGCGGAGGGGAACCCCAAGAATGCCGGAGCCCCCCAGAGGGGGGCGAGAGACCGGGGCGACCCTGTGTCTGCCCAGCAAGGCCCAATATTCCCCAGTGGGACCCGGCGCCCAGGGCCCTTGGTTCGGCTTCTTCGTGAAGAGAAAACCCGCGGCTGAACTAACGCGGCACCGCGAGCGCGGCCCCCACGTAGGGGGCGCCACGCACAGACATGCCCCGGCCTCCTCGGCTAAAGCCTCCTAATCGAGGTTCTGGAGGGACAAAGTTCCCTCGGTCTGGAGGAGTGAGGCAGCAGCCAAGGACCGAATTGCTGAGGAGGGTCCCAGCGCGCTGGGGGGCACACGAGGGTCCCCCACGCTCGGCACCACGCGGCGCCTGCGGGGAGATGGGGGGAGACGTGGCCGCGGGGCCGGGGCGTCCTGGGACCCCCGCGGTCGGGCTGGTTCCTTGCCTGGAGGGTGAGTCCTGGTGTTTGTACCGGGCGTGGGCCCGGGCCCGGCACAGCTTGGGGCCGTCTACCCACCCCTCTCCATCTCCTGGTGCCTCGTGGCCCCCCATTTCTAGCCTGGAGACTGCAGTAGCCCCTTTGCCCCCTTGCTTGCCGTCCCCAGCCTCCCCACCGCGCCTCCAGCAGCTGGACAGATCCTTTAGGTCGGATCACACAACTCCCCCCACCTCCAATGCACACTGAGCCCTCTAGTGTCATCGCCTTTGTAAAGGTCAATACAACTGGAAGAAGAAAAACAGTGATTTTCTGTGGTGCAGAAAGGGAAAGAAACTCACCCCTCCCCCATGCCGTTCCTTAGAGCATTTTCTTTAGGAAACTTATCACTGTAAATTCTTTCTCTGCCCCTTTGAGATGCATGTACATCTTTTTAAAAACTCAAGCCTCTAGCCAGCTTTACTACCCAGGAAAGTCTTTCTCAAAGACCTTGGAGCCATCTCTTTGGAAATGTATTCCTCAAGGGAGAGAGAGCGCCCCTCTTTCCTGGTTTGGGTGGGAGGGAGAAGTCTAACTTCAGTGGGCTCCTGACTCCAAGCTGCAAACCTTCCTCTTGTCATAAAGGTGTGAGGAGTTTATTTCGCTTTTGGATGAAGGCAATTAGCTGATGCAGATGGCCAGCCTGATTACAAGGTGTGAAAAATAGCATGGTCGGGTCCTCTAACTGGAGTACTGGTTAGGGTTTATTTTGAGAACATGCATGGAATGGATTGTATCTGCCTGGCTCTACAAAAGGGTAGATTCTCCCTGTCTCTGCAATCTCCTTAGCCAGAGGCTTGGGATGCACATCACGTTCTGGTTTAATGCTTATTTGATATTAAAACTGTTTTGTTTTTTCTCTACTTTTGTGAAGAGGTTTTCTGGGTTGGCAGGAGATTTTGTTTATAATTACATTTCCCCAACGCATGACGTCAGAATAAAATCCATCCTCCTTCTCACAGCTGTCAGGCCTCCTGTGAGGTGGCTCCTGTCTGCCTCTCCACTCATCTCCTTCCTCTCCTCCTCATGCACGGGACTACACCCATGAACTGTCATTTCCTTGAAAACTTTCGTTTCTGGAAACTTCTGTTCCAAGAAAACCTGCCAAGCTTGTTCCTACCTCAGGACCTTCCTGTTTTTTGTTTCCTCTTCCTGGAACGCCCTTGTCCTAGAACAGTGGCTCACAACAGGGGCGGTTTTGCCACCCCAGGGGACAGGTGGCAACATCTGGAGACGTTTTTGGTTGTCACAACTTTGTGGAGGCTACTGACATCTGGTGGGTGAGGGCGAGGGAAGCTGTTCATCACCCTATAACACACAGGACAGTCCCTGAGCATATCACCTGATTTTACTTCTTCTTGGCCCTTGTCATCACGAGAAATCATCTGGCTTATTTATTTTCACTTGTTAATTATCTGTCTTCCCCCTGCTAGGATAGCCCAGCAGATGTTCACAGTCACTGCCGATGGACATTTTTACTGTGTAGCCATCTCACCTTCCTCCCCGGACCCTCACCGCCCCCACCCCAGGGAAGCATTAATTGAAGCTTTGTTCTTTTCCATTTAGCCAACAGATCTTTTTTCCCTCTCCTGGGTCTTTGTGTGGAAGTGAGCCGGCTGGCCTGAACCTGTCTGAGCAGTCATCACTCCCTGCAGTTTTACTGGCACTTTCTAGTCTGGCCAAGGCTGAGAGCTGTGAGGGCGGCTGTGGGGCCCGTCTGCCTGGTTGCAAGGGGAACAGCTGTTGAGGCCGAAGCAGATGGGCCATTGCCCCTGAACGTACCTCCCCGGCTGTGTGCTTCCTCCTGGTACAGACCTGGCCATTGAACCAGGAGATGCTTGGGCTGAGGTCTCAGTACAGACTAACACCTCCTCTCACCTCCGAATTAGAGCCCCAAACAACAGGTGAAGGCCTGGCCGACACAGGTCCTAACCCACTACTCATGCTTTTAAAAAAAAAAAATTAATTTTTGCCTTAAAATAACAGAAGTTTATTCTCTCACAGCTCAGATGGCCAGAAGTCCAAAATCAAGATGTCTACAGGGTTGGTTCCTTCTGGGAACTCTGAGATAGAATTGACCCCTGCCTCTCTCCTCACTTCCCGTGTTTGCTCTACTCACGTGTTCTTAATCTTCCCAAATCTTCATTTTCTTCATCAGTAAATGGAGATGTTAATCCTGCACCCACTTTATAGAATATTTACAGCAGTAAACGAGATAGTCAACATTTTTTGTTTGTTTTGCTTTTGTTTTTTTAGGAGGTACCAGGGATCGAACCAGGGACCTCAAACATGGGAAGCAGGTGCTCAACCACTTGAGCTACATCCACTCCCCATAGTCAGGTCTTTGAGCGTTAAAAATGTGTCAAACTTTTGCTGATTTATCTTGTTAGATCCTCACAACAACTCTTTGAGGTATTTTTTTTTTTTTTTTTTTGAGGTATGTTATTATACCCATTTCACAGTTCAGGAAACTGAGGCCTAGAGAGATCAAGTATCTTGCCCAAGATAAACCTGTATGGAGCTGCAATTCAAACCCAAGGTGGCCTGATTCTAAAACCCAGGTACCTAACCATAATGTATATGATGGCACAGAGGACAGCCTCAATAATTGTTGGTTGGAGCCTTCTTTACAATAGGCTAAGCTACGTAAAGTCTCTGATAGAGGATGTAATTTTAATCGCTGTTAAAGAATTGGACATCAGGTCTGTAGTTTAGAACATCTTCCACTCAAGCCTATAAACATTTATTGTGTTCTTAGCAGCATTTCAGGCTCTCTGGGGGAGAGTCTGTGCCTTGAGAGCTTATATTGATTTCTGGAAAAGATATTATTCCCTAGGGTTTCCTGTAAGGCAGGGAAGCATGTTGTATTACTGATCTTTTGCTGCTTAACAAACTACCCCCAAAACTAGATGGGGGTTATTGTGGGGCCTCAGGAAATGAGAGTGGGAATAGCAGGATGGCTTGACTTGCTTCTTAATGTCTGGGGCCTCAGCTGGAAGCCTGGAAGGCTGGGGGTTGGAATCATCTAAAGGTGTGTCTGCTTAGCTGAGATCTTAGTTGGGGCTGCTGGCCAGAACACCCACACATGGCCTCTTCATGTGGCCTGAGCGTCCTCAAAAAATGGCGGCTGGGGGGGAGGGCGCGGATGTGGCTCAAATGGTTGGGTGTCTGTCTGCCATATGGAGGGACCTGGGTTCGATCCCCAGGACCTCCTGGTAAAATTAAAAAAAAAAAAAAAAAAAAGGCTTCTGGATTCCCAAGGCAGGCACTGAAAAAGAGAAAGATAGAACTATTTACATGTGTATCGTAAAGGCAAGTATTGCGAGAGAGGCAGAAGCTGCATCCCTTTGCACTGTCTAGTCCCAGGAGTCATACAGCATCACTTGCTCCACTGGATGGGGCAGTCACAAGGCCCCTGGAGGCGTTACGGGTTGAAAAGACACGTTGAAGTCCTAACCCCCCAGTACCTATGGATGGGAGCTTATTCGGGAATAGAGTCACGGCAAATGGAATTAGTTAAGTGAAAACGAGGTCCTCCTGGAGTAGGCTGGGCCCTTACTCCAATATGGCTGGCGTCCTGATAAGAGGAGACTTGGACACAAACACAGGGAAGAAGGCCAGGTGATGCCTGAAGCGGTGCCGGCAACCACCAGAAGCTGGGAAGAGGCCAGGAAGGATCCTCCAGAACAGTGAGACAATAAATCGCTACTGTTTTAAGTCATCCAGTTTTGGGCACTTTCTTACGGTAGCCCTAGGACTCTAGGACAGCATGCGTGTCAGTCACCGTATAGGAAGTGCACGTAGGATGGGATAGATGCATTGGTGAGGCCCTCGTTGGGGGCTGGAGAACAGCCCATGGCTGGGCAACTCTTGTTTGACATATGTGACCAGTGCTGTAAGGCTGAGCTTCCTTTGGGCTCAACAAGCTAATGCCTTGAGGCTAACAGAGCCACCTATGCATCTAGGACCCGGAGGTGGGCTCCAGGGCAGCTGTTCCCAACAGAGAGCTGGTGTGTAGACGAGTTTAGGGTCTAATAAAGGTGGCCTAGCAATTCAGTGGGGAAATACTTGAATCTTCAATAAAGGATGCTGGGACAACTGGTTAGCTTATTGTGAATAAGAATAAAATTAGACTTCTTAATGCTCATTCTATGGTATCAAAATCAATTCCAGATGGATTAAATAATCTCATTAAAAACACGGAGCCATAGAGGAACTACACAGAGTTAGAATTTTATCTGATCTTCGGGAGGGGAAGGTCTTCCTAAACATAGAAGCAAATGAATCATCTATAGAGGAAACAATAAGGAATGCTCTCAGGCCACACCTCTCTCCCCAAATCCAACAGCAGAGAAGTTGGTTAAATGATTGAAATAGCATGTCACCCCTAAGAGTCATGCTCTTAGGTAATTTTTAAGGATATAGGAAAAATGCTCATGCTGTATTAACAAAAAAGTGGAGCACAGAATATTTAATTGTATATAATACATTATATATATAATTATACCAATTACACTATATGCAATTAGAGCTATGCTCTGCTATAATTGTAGTGATGACAGAGGCTCCACTGCTTGCTATGCTCAGTACTGTGTAAGGGCTTTACACGCATTATGGCGTTAAAATTTCCCCCCAATCCCTAAGAGGTTCCCACCTTACAGATCAGAAGACTGAGCTGTAAAGAAGTCCATTCATTCGCCCAAGGCCACCGTTAAGCAGAGGAGCTGGGACTTGTTCCAGAGCCCATGGCTCCAAACCACTCAGGTTTTGCATTTCTAGTTTTTGAAGAAACCAAGCCCTCATAAATGAATGGAGGGAGAGACTGGGAGGATAAATATCCATATGTTAACTGTTTATGCCTGGGTGGCCAAATGACTTTCCACGTTTCCTACACATTTACATTACTTTTATTTTTTATTTATTAATTTTTTTAGGAGGTACCAGACACATGGGAAGCAGGCGCTCAACCACTGGAGCTACATCCGCTCGCCCTAGGTTACTTTTAGAGTATTTCTAGAGCATGTTATAAAAGCATGGGCATATGCCCTATTAAAGTGCTCACAGGCCTGTTCTGAAGCCCTCTCCTCCCTTGGGGTCCTCAAGAAGACACACAACTGTAAATACCCAGAGCAGAGCTGGGCCCTGCGAACCCTTGATGGTCAAAGACTGCAGCCGCAGCTGAATGAAAATAGTTTCTGAAATGAACTGCCCTTGCCCTTAGGCAGCAGACACAGCTGAAAGGGCCCCGGGGTGACGGGACAACGACCACGCCCTTCCTCACTTCTAACCAAGGCCTCCCCAGCGCAGCCGGCTTCTGACTCACACCTGGGGACCCTTCGCGGAGCGCGAGGCCGAAAGACCACCAGGTGGCGCCCGGGAGCCCGGCTTGTTGGCTGGGGCCAGTCACGCAAAGACCGTGGTTGCCATGGATACGGCCTGGCGGGGGCGGAAGAGGATGGAGGCTCTTACCTCCCTGCCGCCTGCACCCCCCCACCTCCTAGCCTTCGTCTTGTCGCCCCCACACTCGCCCCTCAGTCTCCCTGTCAGACCGGGGAGGAGTGAATTGAAAAGCAAGAAGGTAAATTTTTCAGCACTGCTTTAAAAAAAAAATTTTTTTTAAATTATGGACCATCTCAAACATAGAAAACCGTAGGGAATAAAATAACAAACGCTCATGTAACCTCGACTCAGAATTAATATGTGTTAACATTTTTTGTCTCACGTTTCTGATTTTTATTTTAAGAAATCTTTGCATGCCTCCTGGATGTTATTCTCCTCTCCCCTGAAGCAGCCTTACCCTGAGGTTGGCGAGTATCCTTGTCTCTGCTTTCATATGCTTCCTACCTAGTAGCTGTCCATAAGCTATGCTGAAATTTTGGTTTGTTGTGTTTTCCAACGTACATTTTCATACTGTACATAGTCTTCAAATTGCTTCTTCACCCATTTCACCAAGCCAATTTTAAAAAGTAGACAAAATCCTTTAATAGAAACTTACCAGGAGATATACAAAATGACCCATGAGCACCTAAAAAGATGTTCTGGGGAAGCGGGTGTGGCTCAGTGGATGGAGCCCCCGTTTACCATATGGGAAGCCCGGGTTCACGTCCCGAGGCCTCCTTGTGAGGGCACGCCGGCCTGAGCAGTGCGGTGGGCTGATGCAGCAACCTCACGGCAGGAAGCGGGTGTGGCACAATGGATAGCGCACCCGTTTACCATATGAGACGCCCTGGGTTCGCTTCCCGGCGCCTCCTTGTGAGGGCAGGCCGGCTCGCGCGGCGCCGTGGGCTGATGCGGCAAGACCTCACAGCAAGGGGGAGATAGGCGGACACGGAGAAGACGCGCAGCCAATGGACACAGCAGCACGGGCAGCAAGGGGGGGATAAATAAATAAAGTGAATGGATCTTTAAAAAAAAAAAGATGTTCTGCATCGTTAGTCTTCAAATAATTGCAAATAAAACACTATTTTAAAGAAGATTTATTTACTTTATTTATTCCCCGCTCCCCCGGATGGTTCTCTCGTCTCTCTGTTCATTGTTCTCTTCTCCAGGAGGCACAGGGAACCGGACCTGGGACCTCCCACGTGGGAAGCGAGTGCCCAACGGCCTGAGCCACATCTGCTCCCACGGGCTGTGGCATCTGCTGGGTGCAGCGTCTGCTCGTCTTCTTTAGGAGGCACCCGGACCAAACCCAGGACCTCCCATGTCGTAGGAGGTGCCCAACTGGTTGAGCCACATCCGCTTCCCTCTTGTTTTTTTTTATTTTTAAAATATGGCCGTTTAGGTTATAACCAATATGTTGGTATTACAAATCCTGCTGCAGTGAGCATCTTTGCACCTTGCTCTTGGTGCCTGGTGAGAGAGATTCTCTTTCGACTCTGTTTAGAAAAGTTCTGGTTTGGGCGGTCTGAGCGCCTTCAGCCTACTAGAGAGAGCCCAAGGCTCTGTCAGCACATGAAGCAATTCACACTCCCCCTTGCCCTCACCAATACTTGGGGTTGTCACCCTTTTAATTTTTCAGCGCTGGGTTTTCCTGCCAGCTCCGCAGGGAGGTGAAAGGTGCCCCTTGTATTAAACCTTCAGTGGACATTTAAAACTCTGTTTGGCGACATCTCCCGTGTACGTGCCTGTGGGGACCAGGACAGGCTCTGGCCTCAGTGCCACCCAGTTTTCTCCACGAGCTCCCACTGGGGCCACACCTGCCACCTCTGCCCTGGCGCCTCCCCGCACCCACAGCTGCCTTCCTCCTGGCCCCTTGATCTGCCCATTTCCAGCAGAGCACGGTGGCCTCACGGTGCTTGCTTTAATGCCCTGAGGTCACCGCCTTGAAATTCTTAATCAGTTTACCTTTGAACTTGAGTTTTCTAAGTAAAGTCTGATGGAACAACGGAGCACGTGCATGTGCAGAGGCAGTGAGCATGCTGCCGTGGTCGCTGTCCTTGCAGTCCCTTCCGCGGATGGTGTTGGTGATGCGCAGGTGGACCAGGGAGTTCAGCCTACTGGAAGCTGGTGCAGGCGAGTGGGTTACCCCCAGGCTGAGTCGGCAGGTGCCATGTCCCTGGCCCAATAAGAACTTGCTTGGAACACAAAGAAGGCAGTGGCGTCCTAAGACACACGGGCGACCAAGGAAGCCCGTCCCCTCCCTTCTTACTGTGTTGCTTCCCTGTACCACTTACTTAGGCTGCAGGGAAAAACAGGGCAGCCCAGAGCTCCTTTTCCTTTCAGGCCTTCCTTATTCGTCATCAGCCAGAGGTGGAGCGTGTTGGGAGAATGTGCTTGTATCAAGGAGTGAAACACAGTCGACAGCTCTGTGCAGCACTTCCGCATTTTTGGTAAGAATAAAATCTGTTTGCATGTGAAGTATGGCATTTCGGTGGTTCCACATAGGAATGAAATAATCTTATATCTGCATTTAAAACTGGCATTGCACAACACAAAGATGAACAGTGAAATCCATGCTATAATTTACATGTCTGATTTTCCTTTGCTTAGAATGACGTTAGATAAATAAAAAACACCACCACAAGCCGAGAGAGGGACCACAGGAGACAGGAAAAAGCTTTATATTTTAGTATCTTAAACAGTGCTTTATTGCTGCTTTTTGAGCAAGGAGCCCCACATTTTCGTTTTGCACAGGGCCCCACAAGTTCTGTAGCTGGCCCACAGCTGAATCCTCAGCCCTGAAGACCCAGCAGACTTTTAAAACTGGAAAGAAGCCGCAGTACTTTGCGATGGGGGTGAAGGTCTGGGCATGTGGGGGGGACACTTTCCTAGCCCATTCCGTTAGTCCAGCTGAGGCCTGTGGTTCTCTCTCCTCCACAATGATACCCTGGAATGTTGTAGGATATGGAAAAACATTTTCCTGTTCCGTCTCCCTTTGGCTCTTCAGGCACCTTGTCAGCCATAGCACCTCCTCCCAACCCCCCTTTCAACATGGCCGATAAGGCTTTAACAAGAACAAAGAACAGCTAACCTTCTCCACAGAAGTTTTCTGCCCTCCTCCCTAGCAACAGCAACCACCAATGCCCAACCACCATTCATCCCTAAACCCACCAATCCCTACCCTCCTCCCTGTTGGCGCCCAACCTTCCCGCCACCCCTGCGGCCGCCAATCAGCGGCCGCCACCTCCCCCCTTACCCTTTAAATAGTGTTGCATTTCCTGAATAAAACGGACTTGAGCCACCAGCCTTGTCTCCGCGGTCGCCTCTCTTGCGCCGCGTCCGTCCTCCACACCCGTCGCCCCCCACTGGGGGCCCCGCAGAGGCCCCCGATCCTACCCCTCCCCAATCGCCCCTCACCGGATCCGTCTCCCCTCACTGGAACTCACCTTCACCCTCATTTTCCAAAATGACTCAGAGATGAGGATACGAGGATTTGGCACATTTTACTGTGGAAACGTAACTGGTTTGTCTTTCTGCTATTTTTTTTTCCCTTGACCGAATCCATCTCAGGTGGAGGTAGGCCATCAAGTTCTATTGTCGAAGGAGAACCGGGCATTGGTTGGGGGAGTGGATAAAAATGGTGAGGAGTACTTGCTGGAGTAGGACTTGGGTGAAGAGTGACATGATGGAAGCCAGGGTACATGGGACCTTATTTTGAGGAGGATTGTCCAAGTAGTGCCAGAGGAGCTGGCCCCAGAAAGGACGACGGCCCAGGCACTGCTGGGGTATCCAGAGGCCTCCTGGATATGGAGGCTTTGTCAGTCCACAGTCAGCCTCCTCAGGGGCCAGCGAGACCCCCCGGTGGATGCACCCTGGTCTATGCCCATTGCTCAGTCTGCATAGAGGGGGGATGTTGGCGCCCTCTTCCCTGCTAACTTGGGAGGGATACCCCATTTATGCTCTGGTTTATTTGTTTTAACCAATCCACCCTATTAATAGCCATTTAAGTCGTTTCCAGTTTTCCTCTATTATGAACAGTGGAACAAAAATCATCCTTATATGTGCACAGCAGGGAGCATGTCTCTAGACCTGGTTATTCAATACAGTAGCCACTAGCCACATGTGGTTGTTTACATGAATTAAATTTACCCAATTAACAAATGGGCAGAGGACTTGAATAAACACTTCTCCAAAGAAGATATACTAATGGCCATAAGCTCATGAAAAGGTGCTTAGCATTAGGGAAATGCAACTCAAAACCATGAGATACCACTTCACACCCACTAGGATGGCTATTATTAGAAATATGAAAAATAACAAGTGCTGGTGAGGATGTAGAGAAATTGGAACTCTCAGGCATTGTTGGTGGGAGTGTAAAATGGTGTAGAAAACAGTTTGGCGGTTCTTCAGACAGTTTAACATAGAATTACCATAAGACCTCGAAATTCCACTCCTAGGTATACACCCCAAAGAATTGAAAGCAGGGACTTGGAGAGATACTTGCACACCAATGTTCATAGCAGCATTATTCACAATAGCCAAAAGGCGGAAGCAACCCAAGTGTCCATCAACAGACGGAATGAATAAACAAAATGTGGTATATCCATACATTGGCACATTCAGCTATAAAAAGGAAAGAAATTCTGATCCACTCTACAACATGCAAGAACCTTAAAGACATCATGTTAAGTGAAATAAGCCAGATACAAAAGGACATATATTATATAATTCCATTTATATGAAATATCTAGAATAAACAAAGTCATAGAGAAGAAAATAGATTAGAGATTCCCAGGGGCTGGGGGGAGGTAAAATGGGGAATGTAGTGATTTGAAACTGTTTGAACCCCAGAAAAGCATGTTCTTAAAGTTGATCCATTCCTGCGGCTGTCGACCTATCCTAAGTAGGATCTTTAGGTGAGTAGGGTCTTAAGATGTGACCCACCTCATTCAGGGTGGGTCTTACTCCTCTTACTGGAATCCTTTACAAGCGAATGTAATTCAGACAAAGAGAGGGAGAGCCACAGAAGCTAGAAGCTGGAAGCAACAAAACCCAGAAGAGAACGGAAGACCAGCAGATGCCGCCATGTGGTAGAGGAGTCCAGGATTGCCAGCGGCTGGTCTTCAGGAAGAAAGCATCGCCTTGATGATACCTTGATTTGGACATTTTCCCAGATTCTAACCATAAGTGAATACATTCCTATTGTTCAAGGCACCATTTCATGGTATATTGCTTCAAGCAATCTAGGAAACTAAAACAAGAAGTTATTGCTTAATGGGGACAGTTTGGGGGAATGGAAAAGTTTGGACATAGATAGTGGTGATGGTGGTACAGCATTGTGAGTGATTAATGCCACTGAACCGTACATTTAAAATGGCTAAAATGGCAATATATATGCTATATATACATTGTACTCCACTAAAAAAATGTAAAATTTCAAGTGTCTCCTCACACCTCCAGTGCCACTTCTGCCCCTGCCACTGCTGTCCCTGCCCTGGATTGCTGCAGTGGCCTCCTCACTCGACCCCCTGCCCCTCAAATGCAGTCTCCATGTGGCAGCCACGCTGATCCTTTTAAAATATGATTTCACTCGTGTGCATGAAATCCAGCCAGGGCTCGGAGTAGAAGCCAGAGTCCTTAGAGGGCCCACAGGCCCCACCCGATTGGTCCCCATCTCCCCATCTCCCCATCCCCACCTCCTCTGCTGCTGCTCTCCTCTGGCTCACTCTGTCCCCACCCTGGCCTCCACACCCAGCCATCTCACTCCAGAGCTTTTGCATGGGCTGGTCTTTGTGTCTCTAATACTCCTCACCCAGATGGCCTCGTGGCTCATTCCTCATCTCCAAGGCTTTGTGCAAACTCTGCCTCCCCAGAAGGGTACCCTGTATGTCAAACCGGAACCTGCTTCCTCTGACTCCCACCAGCACCTGGGGACCCCTTACCCTGTTTTTGTTTTTTTTAAGGATTTATTTTATTTATTTATTTCTTCCCACCCCCTTGTTGTTTTGCATTTGCTGTGGCAGTTTGCTGTGTGCTGGTCTTCTTCTTAGGAGGTACCAGGAACTGAACCTGGGACCTCCCATGTGGGAGGGAGGCACCTAATCACTTGAGTCACTTCTGCTCCCTGCTTTGTTGTGACTCTCATTATGTTTTCCTCCTTGTGTCTCTTGTTGCATCATCTTGTTGCGTCAGCTCGCTGCACCTGCCCATCACTTCAGCTTGCTGTCTTGTCTTCTTTAGGAGGCACTGGGAATCAAACCTGGTACCTCCCATATGGTAGGTGGGAGCACAATCACTTGAGTCACATCTGCTTCCCCCTGCTGTGTTTTTTCTTTCCTCTGTAACTCTTTACCACTTTCTTAGTTTCCTGGCTGCTATGACAAATACCATGCCACGGGTTGGCTTAACAACAGGAGTTTATTGGCTCATGGTTCCAGGCTGGAAGGCTGGTGTCCTCCTGGGGTCTGGAGCATTCTGGCTGGCTGGAAACCCCTGGGTTCCTTGGCTTTCCTGTTTCATGGCACTGTCCTCTCCTTTCTCTTCTGGGTTCTGTTGACCTCCAGCTTCTGCTCCTCTACGTGGCTTTGTCTTCATGAAGCCTCCAGTAATAGGATTAAGGCCCAGCCTCATTTGGTTGGGCCACACTGTGGCAGTTTGGTATTGCTAATGAATTCCAAAAATAGATATTGGATTGTGTTTGTAACTGGTCTGTTCCTCTGGGCATATTAGATTGTATTAAATTTGGAGGTTTCACTTTTACTTGATTAAATTATGATTCGGGCTTTTTTTACTTGATTAAATTATGATTCAGCCACATCAGTAGGACATTGACTCCCCGCCTCCTTAGTGGGCAGGGACTCACAAAGAAAACGACAGGGCAGAGGAGAGAGTTTAGTTTTGATACTGGAGCCCCAGGAAGTAAACACACAGGAGAAGAACACAGAGGAATAGAAACAGCCCCATAGACACAGCAGAGGCCCAGGAAGAAAATGAGCCTGATAGCCTACAGCTGCAGCTGAGCCAGGAGAGAAATGAGTCCCGGGAGAGAGACGAGACTTATCCCAGCCTACAGCTGAGATCAGAAGAAGCTGGGACCACAGAGCCTCAAGAGGATGAGGAAGGCTGAACCCTCACAGACATTGCCCGTCATCTTGCTCAACATGTGGCAAATGACTTTGGGTGAGAAAGTACCTCTTATGGTACCTTGAGTTGGACTCTTTAGGACCTGGTAACTGTAAGCTTCTACCCCCAATAATACCCTTTATAACAGCCAACAGAGTTCTGGTACCTTGCATCAGCACCCCTTTGGCTGACTAATACACACACCTTAACTAAAAACAGCATCTTCAAAAAGTCCTATTTACAATGGGCTCACACCCAAAGGAATGGATTAAGACTTAGAACATGTTTTTTATTCTGGGGTACGTAACTCAACCTACCACACCTTCTAACTTCCTCTATAATTTACTTATGTTTATTATCTATCTCCCCTCTTTAGAATGTAAGTTCCAGGAGGGCAGGGATTTTTGTTTCATTCACTGATATAGGCACACACAAGTAGTCATTCACTCAATATTTGTCATATAGATAAATCAACATCTCAGAAAAAAAACCCACTTGTCTTGAAATTAGGAGCATGTTTCATGCTTGGAAAATGCAGGAAAATGAGATCTGATAAGGGACTTGTATCCAAAATATATAAAGAATGGTTACAACTCAATAATAAAAAGAAATAACCCAATTAAAAATGAGCAAATGATTTTTCTGAAGATGTGCAGATGGATAAGCTAATAAGCACATGAAAAGAGACTCAACATCAGTAGTCATCAGGGAAAACTACGAGATACCCTTTGACACCACTAGGCTGGCGCCAATTAAGGACAGCCAGTCACAGGTGTTGGCTAGAACATGGGAAAATCGGAGCCCTTATACATGGCTGGAGGGAATGTGAGATACGGCAGCCATGCTGGAAAACTGTTTGGCAGTTCCTCAAAAAGTGCCAGGTGAGGTCTGTGGCTGAGGGAGGGGGCAAGAAAAGGGGTAGGGATCAGAGGTTTGAGGAGAGAAGTGGGGCAGGCTTAAAACCGTGATTGCAGAGTGGGGCGTGACAGGACCCAAGAGTCCCTGGGGAGTGTGGCGGGCCCTT
Organism: Cabassous unicinctus; assembly: GCA_029593785.1. NCBI lineage: Eukaryota > Metazoa > Chordata > Mammalia > Cingulata > Chlamyphoridae > Cabassous > Cabassous unicinctus. The sequence continues at coordinate 11,168 of JAQZBX010030765.1, read as the reverse complement.
GTAGATGGCAGTGATGAATTTACTGCGGGACCCCCGAGGTTTGGCTGTCCAGCCCCCCGCCCCCACCTGCCCAGCTGCTCAGGTGCAGACCCAGAGGGAGCAAATTGCCTTTGTCCTGAGATTCTCCCCAAATCAAATGGCGGCTCGCCAGCATCACCCCGTGGTGCCAATTAAGCATACATATATAGAAATCTGAACTCAAAAGGATCCCGGTCTACGAACTACCAAAATCTCAGGTCAGGGAAGCAAAGCGACAGTGTGGTGTGCTGACAAGGTCCAGGGCTTCGGGCGAGTGGCTTGAAACTCCGTGGCCTGCGCTTCGTTCTGCAGACCCGCGAGGCAGAGAACCGGAACCGTCTCCAACACCTGCAGGTGCCATCTGCCCGCGAGCGGCTCTCACCACGCGGCTGGCTCTATTTCTGAAAGTGTGTGAGCGAAGGAAGCATCCCTGATGAGGCTCATGGGAGCTGCACACATATTAGGCAAGTAGACCAAAAAAAGCAGTTCAAAATAGATTGTCTAGGGCAGACAACGATGGCGCGCCAGAGCGGAAAAGAGGACCAAGCCGAGCTGTTTGCAAGGCTCTCTGGGGAACGTGGACTTGGAGAAACACGAGTCCAGGTTTCTCTGGAACGTTCTCTACATGGACAGGCTTGCTGTTCCTCATCACCCATAGTGCCGGGCATGGTGGTGGTGGGGGGTGGCTGGAGGGAAAGACCAGGGCGCGCTTTCTTCTGGTTGGGGTGAAACTGGGGTCCTGAGTTGGTTTCCGTGCCTGTCGTGGGCACCCCGTCTTCCCATGGGCAAGCGTGAGCCTGGCCCTCATGCCTCAAAGGGCTCTGAGTGCCCTGCCCTGGGGAACAGGCTGCCTTTCTCTTAGGAGCCCTGTTGGGGGTTGAATTGTGTCTCCCCCCAAAAAATGTGTTGAAGTCCTGGCCCCAGTAGCTTGGCTGTGACCTTGGTGGGAAATAGTGTCTTTGCAGATGCCAGCAAGCAAAGGTGAGGCCACACTACATGGGGGTGGGTCCTGGGCCAGCGCCTCATGTTCTTAGGAGGGCACTGTGGGCACAGAGACGCAGACAGGGCAAGAAGGCCACGTGCAGATGGAGTGATGGTCTTCAAGCCAGGAGCGCCAAGGATGAGCAGCAATCAGCAGCGACAGAAGAGGCCAGGGAGGAGCGCCCCCCCAGAGCCTGCAGAGGGGCGCGGCCCTGCAGACACCCTTAATTTGGGCTTTCAGTCCCCAAAGCTGGTACTTTAAGGCAGACCCAGGAAACGAACATAGGCCTAACCCCAAACTGTGGGTACTGGGGGCATTTCAGGATCCCTGTGGGCCAGTGGGGAAAAGTGCATCCTTGGGGCACAGGGTGGGCTAAGGCTGTGAACTCTTGTTTCTTTTTTTTAAATTAATTTAATTTATTTATTTCTCCCCACCCCCTCGTTGTTTGCACTTGCTGTGTCTGTTCGTCTTCGTTTCTTTAGGAGGCACTGGGAACCGAACCCGGAACCTCCGGTGTGGGAGGGAGGCACCCAATCACTTGAGCCATCTCTGTTCCCTGCTTTGTTGTGCCTCTCATTATGTTTTTCTTCTTGTGTCTCTTGTTGTGTCATCTTGTTGCATCAGCCTGCTGCGCCTGCCTGTTGCGCCAGCCCTCTGTCTTCTCCAGGAGGCACTGGGATCTGAACCAGTCACCTCCCATTAGTAGGTGGGAGCCCAGTCACTTGAGCCACATCTGCTTCCCTGAACTCTTGTTTTAATGGACATGCCTTTTTCTTCCTGCCCTCTCTTTGGTGCAGGCAACAGAACCCAACAGCGGAAGCAGCCCTTGCTAAATGGGTCCCCTCCAGTCCACAGGCTACTTCAGTCAGGTCTCCACTCCCCTCTGGGGTTTGCCACGTGAGTTCTCTGGATTAGGTGATGCTGCTTCAGAGTTTCTGCCCCAGGTGGTCGCTGGGCAGCGTGGCCAGGTCCTCCCAGTGCCGGAAGGCCAGTGGGGATGGGGGGCAGCTCACCCCGGACCCTCGGGCTCCCTCTAGCTGGAAGAAGGCTGGCTTGAGACCTGATTCCTGCCCACCCATTGGTCAACAAACATCAATTTAAATAAGCATATTTAGAACAAGTCCAAGGCCCAGGAATATGCGCCTTGAGGTGTTCAGTCAATCCTGAAGTTTAATGAAAAATGATGGAAATGCCCCAAAGAAGGAGCTTCCTCCTCCCTCTTCCCTGAAGGCCTCTAGGTCATTGGGCCTCGAGCTTGGAAAAGCCCTCAATGGCAGCGTGAGCCGGGGTGAGCGACCTGGGGTTCCCACTGCAAGGCTGCCAAGAGAGACCTTAGCTGCTGGAAGATGATTGAACCAGACCGCTTGAAAACTCTTTTCCTGGAGTTTTTTTTTTCTCAGATAAGTATGACATATTTTTATTGAGCAAAGCCTTAATGTTCTAAAGATGTCAATTCTCCTTCAATTGATTAATAGATTCAATACATTTCCAATAAAATCCCCAGCAAGTTTTTCTCTTGGTGTGATTTTAAAAACTGATTATAAATGTATAAATTAAAATTATAGGGGAGCCCCAAAGGCCAAAAATAGCCAAGAAACTATTGAAGAGCAAGGTGGGGGCATGTTCCCCAACAGATGATAGGACAGACTATAAAGCTATAATAATCAGGACATATGGTACTGGCACAGGAAGAGACCAAGAGACCAAGAGAAGAGAACAGAAAGTCCAGAAATTACCAGGCTTATGTGGACAGTCATTTTATGACAAAAGTGACTGTGTAAGAAATGGGACAAGGACAGCCTTCCCAGTAAACGGTGCTGGAACAATTGGGTCTCCATTTAGGAAATAATGAAACCTGACCCTTACTTTATACCATGTGCAAAAATAAATTGTAGACCTACATGTGAAAGGCAAAGCAATATAGCTTTTAAAAATGGACACTCCCTCGCGCTCTTCCTTTCTGACCTGGTCTAGCTGAATGGCTCCCGCAAAGAAAGGTGGCGAGAAGATGGGCCGTTCTGCCATCAACAAGGTGGTGACCCGGGAATACACCATCAACATTCACAAGCACACGCATGGACTGGGCTTCAAGAAAGTGCCCCTAGGACACTCAGAGGGATCTGGAAACTTGCCATGAAGGAGTTAGAAATGCCAGATGTGTGCATTGGCACGAGGCTCAACAAGACCGTCTGGGTCAAAGGGGTAAGGAATGTCCCATACCGTATCAGTGTACGTCCAGAAAACGTAATGAGGATGAAGATTCCCTGAACAAGCTCTATACATTGGTTACCTATGTACCTGTCACCACTTTCAAAAACCTGCAGTCATTGGGGGAGTGGATGTAGCTCAGTGGTTGAGCGCCTGCCTCCCATGCACAAGGTCCCAGGTTCGATTCCCGGTACCTCCTAAAAAATCCCCAAAAAACCTACACATGGTCAATGTGGATGAAAACTAATGGTTGATTATCAAATGAAATTATAATATAACTGCAAAAAATAAAGCCAGTGTTGGAGAACATCTGTCTTCTAGCAATGGGAGAAGTCTGAGGCCTGCTTGGTTTTTTTGTCCTCCCAAGTGATTTGTCTTTTCTGCCTGTATGGCAGAGAAATTCATTCTTTTATCTGAAATCTAGTTAGTTGACCAGAAAATATCTTGGTGGGGAGAGAAACTTCAACTCTGGTCCTTCATGGGGTCTCTTTCCCCACATTCTTCCAGTGATCAACTGATCTGCTCCCTACTTTACCTTCCTCCCCCCACTCCACCCCCACTACTTTTCTCTTTATTGTTGATCATTTGCATAATTTTTCCTCTCCACACAGAGCACCAGTAAGGTGAATTAGAAGTTATGTTTTCCCTGGTGGGAAATGGAATAGCCAGGGAAGGTTTTCTACTTTAATGGAAACAGCCACATATCTTCCGAGGATGCCCATATCTTCTTTGAGTTGAGTGTAATTGGTGAGATTTTTCAGGATTTTTCTTTTCCATCTTCACTCTCATAGCACCCCTGAGGAAGATGGAGTTAGCACTGGGGCAGGGGGTTGAGGGGAGGAGGTGGCTGTCTCAACATTTCTGCCTCACTTTTTTCAACCCAAATGACAATTCAGTTTAATTTGAGAAGAAAATAAGAACTATTTTTTTCAGGAAACCAGATCTCAAAAAAAAAAAAAAAAAAAAA
>JAQZBX010030764.1:0-26533 GCA_029593785.1 Cabassous unicinctus | reverse complement strand
ATTTGTCATCAAATGTATACAGTTTGCAAATATTTCAAATTCTTTCTTATCAACAGAAACGTCTTGTATATATATTAAGTCTTATTTAGGTAAATAATATTGTGAAGATGATTTTTTTTGAGATACTAGGGCCAGGGATTGAACCCAGGACGTCATATGTGGGAAGTTAGCACTCAACCAGCACTCAACCACTGAGCCACAATGGCTTACTTGGGTTGGGGTGTTTTTTATTTTGTTTCTTTGTTTTTTTGCCTGTTGTTTGTTTGTTTTTGATTTTTTAGAAGGCACTGGGAACTGAACCTGAGACTTCCCATTTGGGAAGCAAGCACTCAATCACTTGAACCACATCCCTAAAGATGACATTAATATCCTACAGTGTAGGTTCAACTCTGCCATCATGCTGCAAGATTTAAAATTGGGAAAATCATTTATTCACATCCCATTCCTCCAAGCATCAATGTTCTCAATAATCTATTTATTTGATCATTGCTCTATAGTGTCTGTAGTTAAGCATTCATATTTTCTAGAGTTTATAGTGATTATATGTATGAGAGTTGGTCTTATAGTAATATTCTCAGCCTCCAGTAATTTAATGCTTGCTTTTGCTTTATTTTGGTAGATGCTTCCTATCATATTAAAGATATTCCTTTCACTTTCAATTTGATGAGAGTTTTTAGCTTGAAAATGATTTGACATTTATTGTTTTTCCAAGAGGCAATGTGAATATTATGTAAATTTTCCCCTTCATTTATTCTGTTGTAACCTCACTCCAAGGGTCTTAAATGAACAACGACCTACAGAATCTCAGTTCAGTCAAGAAAGGAATCAAACAAACAAAAAAAAAATTGAAAAAGAAAAATGGATTAAAATAGCTGACCATTCCTACTCAACTATTTGACAAAAAAGAAATCAATGGCACTGATCGAAGTGTTTTGGTCATCTATTTATTGAGATCTTTGGAACAAGGTCCAAAAGTATGGATAAAATTAAGTAAAATAAAATTGCCAGCAGCTTTGGACATTGGAGGGACCCTGCTTAGTTTTCCAAAGGTTTCTGATGCAAAACACAAGATATGAGCTGCCTTTTATCATGGGAATTGTATTTAGGGTAAAAGCTTATAATTCTGGGACTATGAAATGTCCAAATCAAGAAAAAATCAGAGATGCTTGCTCACCATGTCAATTACTGGTAATTCTTGTGCCCCTCCATTTGGTGATCAAGTATATGCAGGGTTTGTCTCCTCAGCCTTGAACTGCTCCATGGACCCAGCTTCTTGGGGGCTTCATGCTTAAGTAATTCTCAAGTCCTCTCACACATTTCTGGATCAAAAATGGTGGCCCTCCATTTTCTTGTGTCTCCATTTATATCAGACCCAGCAAGAGGCTGGAGATGCAACCTGAGTCATGCTTCACTGATATTATCCAATCAAAGGATCTCATACCCACATAAATGGATCAGTTAAAAAATATAATCTTTCTCTCTTTTGGATCTATAATAAATGTTCAAACTATCACACTCCACACTCTGAATCTCAAAAAGAAATGTTGTTACATATAATAAACATTCATTACATCAGAATATTTCAAAAGCCTTAAATCATTTCAATAGTAATGTTAAATACAAAATCTCATAAAAATAACTTATAGGCATGCAGTTTGCTCTGGGACAACATTTTCCCTCTGGCTGTAGACTTGTTAAACTTAGAAAACAAGTTATCTGTCTCTATTTACAAAGGAGGGAGAAACATAACATAAACATTTGCATTAACATAGGAAAAAATTGAGAGGGAAACAGGCATCACAGGTCCCAAACAGTTCAGAAATTCTGAAGGGTATACTCCATTAGATCACAACAATTTAAAGTCATCCATAAAATAGTGTCTTCTTCTCCTCAAGGCTTCATGGGAGCTGACACCTTCTAAGAGCTTGCCCAATGGCTGTTTTATCTGTTCTGCCATCCTTGAATATCTGGGGGGTGGCTGAGCTCTAGAGCTCACTATCCAAGAACATTGGAGTGATGGCAGTAACTTCCAAACCCTCTGGCGGATATGGTCAACTCTCTTAGTATAGTGAAATAGTGGAAACAGTCTCCATGATATCTAGCATACAGCCCCAATCACCTCAGAACAGTGATGTGGTGATCAAACTCTTTAATTATCAGGGAATAGGCCCAACCCCATCAGATCAATGAAGTGGCAGCCTATCTGTCCCCAGGCAATGTGCTCCACCCTCTCAGCAGCCTGGGGTGTCCAAACTCTCACTGAACAATGGGCTGGAAGATTGAGCCTATTCAAATTGTAGTACAAACTCATCCTTTCTGCACACATGGGTGGGGCTCCTCTCTTGGCCTGAGATGTCTTAAGTCCAGAGCTCAGATTCCATGGTTTTCTTGTTGAAGCTGTTTTTCCTTTGATCTCTCTTCTTCTTATCCCTTTTAATCCAGGATAACAGTGGTTTCATTCTGACAGATCTTGTAAAAAGCTTGTTGGTTTAGCACGCAGGAAGCAGGTCCAAACCATCAGAGAGTAAGACTTCCCAGAAAACCTTCCTGTATAACTGCATTCCCAATAATGTCGTAAAAGTTCCAAGTTTAGTTAAGACCTCACATGGGGCACTTTCTTCTGGTGGCTTGTGTTCCAGAAGCTCAAAATTTCCCATTTCATCAATCTCTGGTTTCTTTGAGTCCAACAGTTTAGTTCTAAGGTAATCTATTTCTGCTAGCATTTTGATATAAGTAGAAAAGCGAGGCCAGGCCACATTTTACAAATTTCCTTTGGAAATCTCAGCCAAATGTCCAAACTCATCATTTTCAAATTCTACCTTACATCTAACATCAGGAGTCAATTTTACCAAGATTTCTGCAACTTTAAAACAAGGATTGACTTTCCTCCAGTTTCCAATAATAATTTCACTATTTTTTCTATGGTCTCATCAGAAATAACTTTTGGGTCCATATATGTACCAACAGTCTCTTCAAAGCAATCTAGGTCTTTTCCATCAAGCATCTCTCAATTCCTCCAAAAAAAACCCCTTACCCATTTACAAAGCCATGCCAACATTCTTGATAATTGCAAGGAGCATAATTCTCACTCTCCTGGTACCAATTTCTGTCTTAGTTTGCCAAAGCAAATTATGGAAAAGGGGTTAAGTTTTTAAGGTAAATTTTATTTGGGGTAAAATCTTACAGTGCGGTGGCCGTGAAATGTTCAAATCAAGGGACCTTCAGAGATACTGTCTCACCAAAGTCAGCTGTTGGTGATCTTGGCATCTCACCATGTGGTGATATGGCATATGGCAGGGTTAACTCTTCATCCTTGAACTGCTTTTTGGGTTCAGCTTCTTGGGGGCTTCTAGCTTAGGTGATCCTCTAGTCCTCTCTCCATGTCTGGATAAAAATTGGTGGTGTTCCTTTTTCCTTTATCTCTCTCTATGTCTCTGTTTATATCATACCCAGAAAGAAGGCAGAGCCTCAACCTGAGTCATGCTTCACTGAGGTAATCCAATCAACAGGGCCTCACACCCACATGAATGGATTCATTAAAAAATGAAAATTTCTCTTTTTGGGATTCCTAAAATAATTTCAAACTGTCACAGAACCTTTACTGAGAAGGGCTTTCCAAGAAAACAAAATCATGAAAATGCAGAGTGGGTTTCAAAGAAACTGAATGAAAATGGAATGCACCCTACAGAACTGCAGATAAGCAAAACTTACTGACAAACCAGGAGAGACAAGTTATCAGAATGGCCCTATATGTGCTTTTCACTCCCTCATTGGAGCTCCCTTCTACTTTCTGAATAGGAAGATGCCCAATATATGAATTGATCAATGAGAGTGTTAGATTCTAAATTTTATGCTATTGAAATGTTTTTCTTTTAACAATATTATATTTTCTTAATAGAACATAAGATTAGTCTTCTGGTGAATATTACATTAAACTAGTCTAAGAAATAACTCTTTCAGAGGACCTGACATTATTTCTTCAAAGTATGAAATTAATTCCACCAATCCACATGGGTTATACTCAAAGTACAAAGCAACCAAAAATGAACAGATTCTATCAAAAATAAAGTTGAATTCTGGCGAGCAAGAACACAACCTATTATTTACCACTACTTTATCCACCTAGACTCTATGTCTCTCAATACTAATTCGATAATAGATTCCTGAGGAGCTCATTTTCAGCATGAGACCAATGAAATTGGGAAGATCTTGAATTTCCTCCTCAAATTTTATTGTAGGATTACTGGCATCTAAAAAACTGTTACACACTTCGGTGCCAGTTCATAGATTCAGTCTGGATTTCCTGTCTTAATATTACAATAGTCTGGCCATGTTATTCAGAGACTGCAGTCTATCTTTCAAGAATAATGTTACAAGCTATGGACAGATTCCTGCCAACTCTGCATATCTCTCCTGGGGCTCTCCTTTACAGTTTCAAAGGTAAAAGTGTGTTAATGGAAACTCAATCCAGAAGTCAAAATAACTAATAACATTCAGTAAGATTGAAGTTTCATGTAAAAAATATAATAAAAGCATATCTGCAGTTTGTAAAAAAGACAAAATCCAGGATGTAAGTATATGCTACTTATTAAAAATACTTCACACTTACATGATAGCTCTTAATACAAAATCCATACAGATGACTCCAACTTAACCACCCACCAGATATCTAGATCCAACAACTTTAAATATTTGGTCACATTTGCTGTATCTTTCTATTATCTAACTATCTCTCTATCTCTTTATCTATCTATCTATCTATCTATCTATCTATTTACCATCATCATCATCATCTATCTATCATCTATCTCTCCACTCTTCCATCTCTATCTGTTCATCTGTTTATCAATTTATCTGTTTTCTAAACATTTGAGTTTTGGCTGTATACATCATGTTCCTTGAACTCAACACTTACTTCCATATTCATTTCCTATGGACAAGGATATTCACTTATGCATCACCTTAAGTAGAGTTATCAAGTTTAGGAAATATAACATTAATAGAAAATTTACATGTTATACTACAATTTTTTCATGTGTCTCAATAATATCCTTTTGTACATTTTCTCCTCCATTATTATTTCCAGTTAGGATCTTGTTTCCCATTTAATTGTCTGTTTAGGAATCTTTAGACCTCTCTTTTTAAAATTGTGGAAACATATATACACAAACTTTCCCATCTCAACCCCTCCCAAATATACAATTAAGTGTGATGAATCCCATTCACAATAATGTGCTACCATCACCACCATCGATTACCAGATCATTCCTATTATCTAATCACTTATCCTTCACCCATTATGCATTAAATCGCCAGCCGCCCTTCCCTCTATACCTCTGGTAAATTGTACTCTACTTTCTGTCTCTATGAATTTGCATATTCTATCTCTTCATATGAGTAGAATTATGCAATATCAGTTCCTTTGTATCTGATTTATTTAATTCAACCTGATGACTTCAACCTGATGACTTCAAGTTTGATGCAGTAAATTTTTTTTAATACATGAGTTTTTTTGCATTTAAAACATTCTTAACTATATAATGCCTTTCATTTCTTATTTCCCATTTGTATTATTTGTGTTGTGCTGTGCCTATTTGATATTATGTACATAGGTATGTTTATTTCACAATAACACTCGAATACCCTATAATAAGAATTATTATTAAAAACCTTCTCCTAAACCCTTATCTAGTGAGCAACATTATGAAAACCAAGTATGATGTATTGATTGTTTTTGTTATTTCATAATGTGAGTCCCCTTGAGCAATTGTAGAGAACTCATTTAATTCCACCAACATGACAAATCACTTTGGGAATGGGTATGAGGAATTATTTTTCTTCTGACAATATCATAACTCTCAGAACATGTTTCTCATTATATTAATTCAGTCACTCCTGTATTCTTGAAGAAAGTAGAATTAGAGAATCAGATGTAAGTAAAGGAGATTTAGGATGTGGAAGGTATGATTCATCATTTTGGCTTAGTTAATATAAGTATCTAGATGCCAACATGATTGTGAAGTTTCCCCGAATGCTTAAATTCCAACCCTCTTTTTTTGCTGTCTAAAGGCATTATGTTGCATAGAGATGGCCACTCCTTTGGGGGAGGGAGAGAGATATCCCAGACCTGCTTATCTATTCATCTGGATTCCATCTTGGTTCCTCTCCACTCAGATTTACTTGCCTCTTGATTAGCTTCTTGTATTTAAAGGTGTATATTTATCCCTTTATAAATCAGCAGTGTTGTTTCATATTAATGAGATGATTACAATATTTATCCCTTTGTGTCTGGCTTACATCACTCAACATAATATCCCCTAGGTTCATCTATGTTGTCATATGTATCCCAATTTCATTTCTTCTTACAGGTGAATAGTATCCCATTGTATGTATATAACACATATTGTTTATCTATTCATCATTTGTTGGAAAACTTGGGCTGGTTCCGTTTTTTAGCAATTGTGAATAATGCTCAAATGAACATTGGTGTTCAAAAGTCAGTAAGTACCTTTGCTTTCAGTTCTTCCGAATATATTCTTAGTAATGGGATTGCTGGATCATATGGCAGTTCCATATTCAGCTTCATTTAGTCTTGTTTAATAATGGCCATTCTATAAGATGTGAAAGGATATTACATTGTAGTTTTGAATTACATTTCTCTAATAGCTAGTGATGCTGAGCTTTTCTCATGTGCTTTTTGGTCCCTTGTTCTTCCTCTTCAGAAAAATGTCTGTTCCACTCCTTCACCCATTTTTGAGTTGCTGTCTTTTTAAAATTGAGTTTTTGATCTCTTTAAATAATATGGATATCAAACCCTTACTCATTCTGTGCTTTCCAAATATTATCTCCCATTGAGTATACTGCATTTTAATTTCTTGACAAAGACTTTTGAAGAAAAAAAGTGTTTTGTTTTGAAGAGGTCCCATTTATCAATTTTTTCCTGTTGTTGCTCATGCTTTGGGTGTAAGGCTTAAGAGACTCCCACCCACTAAAATCTTGTTGATGTTTCCTTACATTATCTTTTAGGACTTTACATTCCTGGTTAAATTAATTCCTGTTATTTAAGTCTTTTAGTTTTTGTTGTATATGGGATTTTTCTTGATTTTCTCCTCAGCTTGCTTATTACAAGTGTATAGAAGTGATACTGATTTTTGATTGTTGATCTTGTACCCTGCCACTTTGCTGAACTCATTTATTTTTTCTCATAGCTCTGTTGTAGATATTTAGGGATTTTCCAAATATAGAATCATATCATCTGTGAATAGTGAGATTTACTTCCTCTTTTCCACTTTGGATGTATTTTATTTGTGTTTCTTGCTTAATTGCTCTAGATAGATCTTCTAACACAATGATGAATAACAATTGTGATAATGGAATCCTTGTCCTGTTTCTGATATTGGAGGGAAAACTTTCAACATCTTCCCACTGAGTACAATATTCATTGGTAGTGTGCCTATATGCTGAGTTTGGCTTAGAGAGAAGCAACAATTGAGTAACAAGGAGACCCTCAGGAGGTACCTCTTAGTTGAAATATAATACTAGGCCAAGTTTCAATTGCAAATGAAAAGGTTCATAAGTACAATCATCAATATCAAGGGTCTGGTGTAATTTTATTATTATATAATGTCCTTTTTTGTCTCTTATAACAGTTTTTCATGTATATCAAGGGCCAATTTCAGCGGTCCATCATGCTTCAATAGGCAGTGCACCTGTACTCAGGGGATTCTTGCTGTCCCATTAGAGAATGTAGCAAAGCTTCCCAGGATATGAATTTGATATTTCTTCAGTTATTGTGTGGATTTCCACCCACCATGACAATGCCCCATGAACACTTGAACACATTCACATGCTTAGAAGCATGTCACAGGTGAACCCCCTCCCATGAATCCTCCATCACAGACATGCAACACCAATGATCCTCCCCTGGCACCATTGTCACACCTCTGTGAACCAAAATATCTTTAAAAAAATAACCAAATAAAATTAATAGGGAAATGAAATAATAATGATAGTTTTAAAAATAACAAATAAAATGCAAATGTAAAAAGAAAATTGAAATAATAAAAAAATTCAACATTGTATCTTTCATCACTGTAAGATCTGTTGTTTTGTAGGTTCAGTGACATTTTTTTCCTTTTATTTCCCCAGTGTCTTATTTTTTTCATTTTATCTTTAAATAAGCTTTAGGCAACAGAAATGTCACATACTGAATATAGGGTTTTCCCATATACCCAATGCCTTCCCATTTTCCTTCTCCCCTATTAATAACATTTTTACATGTGGATGGTACATTTGTAACAGTTGATGTACAAATATTGAAGCATTGCCACTAACCAGGGTCAATGTGTTACATTATGATTTATATTTTGGACAATACACGTCTATAAATTTGGATTAAATTTAAAATGGCCTGTATCCATTATTGCAAGATCATGCAGAACAATTCTAATGCCCAAAAATACCCTATATTCCATCTATTCTAAAGATAGAATAGAATGTGATTTTCTTTTCTTGTAGTGTCTTTACCTGGTTTTGTTATTAGATTGATCCTGGCTTCATACGATGTTTCGGGGAATTTTCCCTCATTTACAATTTCTTGGAAGAGATTATACAGTATTGGTGTTAATGCTTCTCAAAATGTTTGGGAGAATTCACCTATGAAGACATCTGCTCCTGGATGTTTCTTTGTTGGAAGATTTTGTGGACTGATTCAATCTCTTTAGTTGTGATTTGTTTTAGTTCCTGTATTTCTTGTAGTGTCAATGTTAGTTGTGTGTGCATTTCTAGGAATTTTTCTATTTCACCTAAATTGTCTAATTTGTTGGCATATAGTTTCTCATAATATCCTCTTATTGCCCTTTTTCTTTGGGTTCAGTCATAATGGCTCCTTTTCATTCTTGATTTTATTTATTTGCATCTTCTATTTTTTTTTTTTTTTCTAGCTAATGGCTTCCCAATTTTGTTGATTTTCTCAAAGAACCAACTTTTGGTTTTGTTGATTTTCTCTATTTTTTTTTTTTTTTGTGGTTGTTGTTCTCAATTCCATTTATTTCTTCTCTAATCTTTGTCATTTCTCTTATCTGCTGGCGTGGGAATTGGTTAGCTGTTCTTTTTGTAGTTTTTCCAGTTGTTCTGTTAGATCTTCAATTTTAGGTCTGTCTTTTTTATTAATTTAGGCTATAAATTTCCATCTCAGCACTGCCTTCACTGTATCCCATAGGTTTTGATAAGTTGTGTTCTCATTTTCATTTGTCAAAGTTTCATCTAATTTTTCTTGCATTTCTGCTTTGACATACTGATTGTTTAAGAGTGTATTGTTTAATCACCATATATTTGTGAATTTCCCCATTTCCTGCCCAGTGTTGATTTCCAAATTCAATATATTATAATCAGATAAGGTGCTCTGTATAATTTCCATCTTCTTAAATTTTTTGAGAGCTGTGTGGTTGGCCAAAATGTGTTCTATCCTGGAGAAAGAGCCAAGAACATCTTGGAAAAATGTAAACCAGTTTATTTGGCTTTCTATATTCTGCATATGTCTGTCAGTTGCAGCTCATTTATCTTACTGTTTCAGTTCTCTGTTTACTTGTTGATCTTCTATCTACTTATTCTATTTATTGATATGAGTGACATGTTGAAGTCTCCAACTATTAATGTATAGAAGTATACTTCTATTTTCCATTTTGCCAGAGTGTGCCTCATGTGTTTTGGGGCACCATGGTTAAGTGCATAGATATTTATGACTGTTACTCCTTCTTAGAGGATTGTCCTTTTTATTAATATATAATGGCCTTCTGCATCTCTTATGACATTTTTGTATTTAAATCTGTTTTGATTGGGTTGGACAATCCGTGGAAATTAGGGGAAGTTTGGAGGAAAGAGCAGGTGAATTCTGGGAATTTGGAGGTCTGCGGTTAAAACTACAATGCAGGGTTAGGGTACACTTGGAGCATGCCTCCATGGAATGTATAAGGCTTTATCTTGTCACAGATTGTTAGCTCAGGGGGTGGAGACCAAGACAATAAAAAAGAAAATATCAAACTCCACCCTAGGGAGTCCTGCTATGTTCTCAAATAAAGGGAAAAGAATCCCTTGAGAATATAGGCAGTGCCTAATAAAAGAAAACAGATCAATATGTCAAGCCCCAAATATTATTGCAAATAACTATAAATCTTATTCTTCAAAAATTGAAACTTATTGGTTACCTTAGGTTCCGAGGGGAGGGGTTGGTAAGAATAGAAGAGATGGAGCATAGGGTATTTTTAGGGCATTAGAGTGGTTCTGCATGACTTTGCAAATATGGATACAGGCTATTTTTAAATTTTACAAAACCTATAAAAGTGTATGGTACAAAATGTAAACCATAATGTAAAGCTTTGACCGTGGTTAGTAGCAATGTGTCAATATTTGTACTTTGATTGCAGCAAATGTATCATCCACATGAAAGATATTATTAATAGGGGAAAGTGGAAAAGGGGCAGGTCACCATGTATTTGTTAATCCCCAATAATTTCTTTGACTTTTCTGTAACCTAGAGCCCTCTGGAAATAAAATTAAAATAATAAGACACTGGAAGAATATACAGAAGAAATTGCAACTGCATATAAAAATAACAGATATTACAGTGATGAGAGAAACAATGTATAAAAATATTTTATTTTGCATTTTGTAATTTATTAAATTATTATTATTTTATTTTCCTATTAATTTTATTTGGTTATATTTAGGTTTTGTTTTTGAGGAGGTTTTGCACCACAGAAGGCTCACAACTGTGGCAGGGGAGAATCACTGGTCTGGAGTATCAGGGATGGGGGATGCGTGCGGAGGTGTACACCTGGGCCATGCCTCTAAGGCATATGAACATGTTCAGGTGTCCATGGGGCATCATAACGTGGGTGGAGACCTACACAATAACCAAAAAAAATACTGAATTATCATCCTGGTGAGTCCTTCTACATTCTCTCATAGAATGGCAAAAATCCTCCAAGTTCATTGGCAGTGTGTAGTGAAGGAAGAAAGAACATTATGCTGGGCCTTTGAGAGTCATGATTATTCTTATGAAACTTTTCCTGTGAAATTTTAGCTTAACCTAGTAATATATATTGCCTAAGAGTTACCTCCTGAAAGCCTCCTTGTTGCTCAAATGTGGTCTTTCTGTAAGAGAAATTCAGCATATAAATACACTATATTCCCCCTGGCATGGGATATGACTCCTAGTGTGACCCTCCTTGGCACTGAGGGATTTTTACCAACTATCAATGCCTGTGGAAAAAGACCTTGACCAAAAAGGGGGAATATTAAAAACAAATGAGTGTTTGTGGCTAAGAGATTTTAAAGTGAGTCAGGAGGTCATTCCAGAGGTTACAGTTATGCAAGGCTCAGCAAGGTTTCATTGACTGCCACAGTAAACAGTTCTCAATCAGCAGGTTTCCTGAAAACTAGAGAGACTCCTAGACACTATAAGCAGGGCAGACAATGTCTGCAATTTGGCACCCTGTCTGTGGAACTTACTTTGGAATTTATGCTCTCCAGTGTAACTTAGTTAGATTCATTTATAGATACCCTCTTATAGTTACATCGCTCTCCTGCCCTTTTATTTGAACTGATAATTAGCACTATACTTGTTAAATGTATGTCCCAGAGACTTAAATCTTTGGTCTGGTCGTGTGCCGATTGAACCCTGAATCTCTGCAGAGTTGCAAAAGCTACTCTCCAGTATATTAGACTCACCCAGGACAACTAACAAGGAGATGATGAGGGACAATGTCCATCCAAAGAAACAGAATTTCTCCAACTGCAAGCAAGATAGTTCCATGCAGTCTGGGATCTAAACATTCTTTCAATTAGAAACAGAGTGGGCAACACCATCCCATGTCTTCAAGACTGGGGAATGAACAATGGACTAAAGTAGACTTTTTTTTCTATATAGACATTATTATTCCAGCAATGGAAAAAATTTTTCATTGCTATAAAGGAAGTGGCCCTCAGAGGTTCTGGGGGAAGGAAGAGTAAAAATTATAATGTAAACTATAATCTATGGTTAGCAGCAATGCTTCAAAATGTGTTCATCATTAATTATAAAAATAAAATGTACCACACTAATGAAGGATGTTGCTAATGTTGGAAAGTGTGGGCGGGGGAAGGGGCAGTCATATTGGGATGCCTTATGTTTTTTATGTAACATTTATGCAATCTAAAGCTACTGTAAAAAAATTATAAAGTCTGTTTTGTCTGTTACCAGTTTAGCTATCCCTGTTCTCTTACTATTTTTACTATTTGTTGCTATTTGCATGAAATACCTTTTTCCAACCTTTCACTTTTAGTCTATTTGTATCCTTAGCACTATTGTTAGTTTCATGCAGACAACATATGGATGGTTATGTTTTCTTATCCGTTCTGTCAGCCTATATATTTTGATTGCTGAGCTTATTCCATTAATATTTAATGTTATTACTATAAAGTCATTACTTACTTCAATAGTCTTCACATCTACATTCTCCTCCAAGCCTCTCTCTCTTTCTTATCTTCTCTTTTCTGGCTGCAGAACTCCCTTTAATGTTTCTTGTTCACTCTTTTAGTTTCTGTTTTTCTGTGAATATTTTAAACTCACTGTCATATTTGAAGGAAATTTTTGCCAGATAATGAATTCCAGGGTGGCAGGGTTTCTATTTCAGTAACTTAATTATATCTCAGCACTGCCTTCTCCTGTCTATGTTTTCTGGCAAAAAATCCAAACTAAATCTTATTGGATGTCCTTGTTTGTGATGTTTCACTTGCTGGTTTCAGAAATTTGTCTGTATCTTTGGCATTTGGCATACTGAAAATGTTATTTCTTTGGGTAGCTCTATTTAGATTTATTCTAATTGGAGCATGCAATGCTTCCTGGACACATTTATTCATGTCTTTCATGAAAGTTAGGAAATTTTTGGCCATTATTTCCTCAGATACTTTCTGGCCCTTTTCTTTTTCTCTGGGACACCTAGAGCATGTATAGTCGTGTGCTTCATGCCATCATTCAATTCCCTGAGCACTTGCTCAATTTTTTCTATTCTTTTCTCTTACTGTTCTTCTCTCATTTTAATTTCATTTGTTATTTTCTCTGCATTGCTGGTCCTTTCATGATTTGGGGTCTGCTGTTGTGTTCCTCTATTGTATTTTTTTAAAAAGATTTATTAACTTATTTATTGCCCCCCCCCCAATGTTTTTGTGCTCGCTGTCTGCTCTCAGTGTCCATTTACTGTGTGTTCTTCTGTGACTGCTTGTCTTCTCTTTAGGCAGCACCAGGAATTGATCCTGGGACCTGCCAGAGTGGGAGAGAAGCACTCAATCTCTTGTGCCACTTCAGTTCCCTGGATCTCTTATTGTTTCTCCTCTGTATCTCTTTTTTGTTGCATCGTCTTGTTGTGCCAGCTCTCCACTTGGGATAGCACTCTGTCTTGGGCAAGCTCTCCTGAGTGGGCTGGCACTTCTGCACAGGCCAGCACTCTGCTCAGGCCAGCAATCCATGTGGGCCAGCTCTCTGCTTGGGCCAGCAAGCCAAGTGGGCCAGCTTGCCTTCCCCAGGAGGCCCCAAGAATTGAGTCCTGGACCTCCTATATAGCAGATGGAAACCCAATTGCTTGAGCCATATCCACTTCCCTCTATTGCATTTTTAATCTCACTTATTGGGTCTTTCATTCCCACAAGCTCTGTTAATTTTCTATCTAAAACTTCAAATTTTTCTTAGTGCTCAATCACTGTCTTCTTAATGTCTTTTATTTCTTTAGCCATGTTGTGTTTCAACCCCATGACTTGATTTAGGATATTTGATTAAACCTTATTGATTACCTGTTTCATGTCTTGTATCTCATCCAGGGCTTTGATTTCTTCCTTTAACTGTGTCATATCATCATTTTTCTTTGTATGGCTTGTAATTTTTTACTAATATCTAAGCATCTGATCATGATGCTGAGTTTAATCTGATATTCAGTTCCTCTCTGCTGCCTAGGGATTTACTGTTACATAGCTGTGTTCTAACAATATATTTTGACTCTGGTTTCAATTTATTCTGGATATTTAGTATTGCCCATGTTTAACTGTTCAAACCGGGGCCAAAAAAACCAGTAATAGGGTGCAGGCTAGTTTCCAAAGGCCTCGGAGAGGGCCACAGTAAAGACACATGCTTGACTCTTTTATTTATTAATTATTACTTTTGCCTGTTCATTTACTTTTCTGATCTGGCCAACAGAGGTGTTCTTTGGCAGAACTTTCAGCTAAGACCCCAGTTGTTAGGGGGGAATGCATTCATTTATCTTTATGGTGGTTTTGCAGAAGCAATGTCCTCAGAGCTAGCCAAGATTACAGACAAACTTTCTGAGATGTTGTTCTCCTCCCTTGGATGGCTGCTACCTCTCACCATCTGTCTCCTGAGCAACCAACCTGGGGCAGTAGGGAGGGTGTTTGAAAAGGCAAATTATCTTTAGCTCCCTTCCATCTGTCATTGCAAACAATGTCACTGAGAGACAGGTTTTAACCCCTCCAACGCAGCAGACGAAGTTCCTTGGCAAAAATCTTAATTCTCTGTAGGTATGTCCTTCATCTCCCCTTTCTTTGACAAGAGGACCCCTACAAATTCTCAGTCCTAGCCACAGAAGCTCATAGCCTCTGCAATTCACAGACTGCTGTTTGCTTCAAAGGCGAGGGCATGGGTATTCACTGCTGCTTATGCAGTTTAACTCACAGGATCACCCAGCCAGCTGAGACTTCTTTCCTTTGCCCTCTCTCTTCTGGGTGGTGTCTCAACTTCTTCTGGTGTCCTGAGCACAAGGCAGCCCTAAGAGAGTCTCTTCTTCTCTTCTAGCTTTTTTTTTCTTGGAAAAAATTGATCCCTTTGCCTCTCTAACCTTCCAACTTCCCAGAAGTCTTCCCCATCATTTTTGAAGGAGTTTTACCAAATATAAAATTTGTGTCCAGCATTATTTTCTGTCAGTATTTTCAATGTCTTACAACTGCTTTCTCACCTCTGAGGTTTGTGATGAGAAATCAACACTTATTCTCATTGAGTATCCCTTGAATGTGATGAGTCACTTCTTTCTTAATACTTTTGAAGATGGATAAACCTTGGATTCCTCTATGTTCTTGGCTATGTTGCATAAATGAATTTAAGAACACACCAGTTTAGTTAGGCCAGTAAAAAGAATGTATTTGGGAAATGGGGGGAAGAGCAGAGATTGTTGAGAAATGGGAGAGAAGGATGGAAATACACACCATGATTTGGTGTGGGCTCCTCTAGGCAGAGAGTGCCAACTCTGCCTTGTGTGGTTACCTTTTAAACTGTTAGTTATTCCTCCCCTTTGCTAATGATAAGGGGATAGGCCCTGGCTGTTATTGGTTATTCCTCCCTTGTTTTGGCCAATGATGAGGCTTGTTTGGAATATTTGGGGCCAAGTGGAGGTCCTGGAAAGGGAAACTGGGTCCTCAAGTTTAAACTCAAGTTCTCAGCAAGGTCTTGCAGCCATGTTATCTGTTGGCCACCTTGTCTATTAGCCATATTATGGCTTGTCCTCTCCTCATTTCCCTTGCTAACCTGCTTCACTTTCAGAATTTTTATTTTGTTACTGGCATTCAACATTTTGGATTTCATATGTGTTAGAATAGGCCCATTTGACTTTATCCGGTTTGAAGTTCATTGAACTTCTTTGATGTGTTTACTCAACTCTTTGGTTAATTTGGGCAAATTTTAAGCCAATATTTCTTCAAGTATCTCTTCTTCCACTTTTAATTTTCCTTCTTTTGGAATTCCCATAATGCATATATTGGTATTCTTTTTGTTGTTCCACTGGTCCCTTGGGTTCTGCCCCCTTTTTCCATTCTCTTTTCAGAATGTAATATTTCAGTAATCTTCTCTATTTCAAAACTTCTTTCTGATACATGTTCAGGTGTGCTCTTAAGCGCCTCTAGTGTATTCTTCCCATCTGTCATTGTATTTTTCATCCAGAAAAGTTCAGTTTTGTGCACTTTTTTTTTGGATGCATCACCTTTTTTATTTTATTTAATTCTTTATACATTCTTTCCTTTAGCTCATTGAACTTATCCAGGAGAGATGACACTATATTTCATTAGTTGTTCCAATGTCAAAACTTCCTCTACTGTTTTATTTTGTTCCTGTGAATGACCATCTATTCCAGTTTCTTTGTATATCTTGTGAATTTTTGTTGAAGTCTGATTGTTTGTTTTTATAATCTGTACATCAGGTTTTTCCTCTTACTTAAGGTTTTATTTTAGATTAATACTGCTTTGAGACTTTTACCAGAAGTTAACACATTTTATACTGCTTTCCCTCGGCATAGTTGGTAGATTTCAATAACACTTCAGTATGACTGTTTCCTTTCAGGAAAAGAAATTCTATCACCAGCTTATCTTCCATGACTCTGTTATGCTTTTTGTTTAATTACAGTTTTATTTTTCTCCCTGATAAGCTCACATTATTTTATTGAAGGTTCACTCATCTCCATTTCAAATCAGGTATGCTACGAAAGAATGTGAGCTGCAATATTCAAGACCAAGTGTTTCTTGGTTGAGGAGAGGTATGATAATCTAAGTCAAAATGTCAGGATGCTCTGCTGCGAATGTTTAAATTGCTTTATTTTTTAATTCAGTCCTTGTTTTGTTGCTGTAAATAATTGACATATTTGAGAGTTTTGACAAAAATGATGCTGACATATTTTCTTGACTTTTCTGTGCCAGGACAAACACTTAGAACTCTCTAACTTTGCTAGTTTCAATAATATTACTCCCTGAACCAAATTTTGTTTATATATATGGGACTCACCAATTGGTAAAATGTAAAATAATACTAAAAATGCATCAAATCCTAACAAACATATAAGAATGAATCTAATGAAAACAGTAAACAATTTATTCATAAGCATTCAAATATATCATTGTAAAAAACTAAAGAAGACCAAAGAGAGAAATAGATCTAATTCATACATAAGAAAATACTTATATTTTTAAGATATTTATTCTTACTAACCTATTCAATCAATCTAATGAATATGAATAAAAATGCCACTAGTTTTTCTTTATGTGAGTGTGTGTGTGTGTGTGTGTGTGTGTGTGTGTGTTGAGGTACAGGGCCTAGTTTGAAGCTAAGACCTAATATGTGGGAAGCTAGCACTCAACCACTGAACAACATTGGCTTCTTGAGTTGGTCTTAATTTTTTGTTTGCTTGATGTTTTTTTTTAAGAAGTCACAGGGAAGCTGAGCCAGGATGTTCCATGTGGGAAGCAGGCACTCAACTGCTAAAGCCACAACCCACCCTATGTATGTGTATTTTATATCTAAGAATAACTATTCATAAAATTCATATATGAGAACCAATGATTCAAAATGTATGAAAATTTTGTAGAATAATTAATTTGGATAAATTACACTGACAAAATTCATGATTTCTACAGAGCAATAGTAAATAAGTCATATGGTATTAGTAAAAAGACTGGTAACTACATCAATAGGACAGAATAAAGGATGTATACATAGAACCAAATATGTACCTTGCCCTTATTTACAAGGCAAGTCAATTCAAAGGACAAAACAATGGTCCTTTCAATAAGTTACTGGAAAAAATTGATACCAATATTGACAAAATAACTTTCCCAATCTTCTCAAATTCATAAACATTAATATGAGGTGGAAGACGGGATTCTGTTTTGCCTGTTGATAAAGGTAATATAAGAAACAAACAAATGAAAAACAAACAACTAAGCCTTCTACAGATGACTTAACTACTATGGAATAGCAAGACTTTATGAATCATAGTTATAAATTCCCTACCCATAAGGTAAAAACAAATGAAATTATACTTCATAAAATACTGAATTTCTGCTCATTGACTGACACTACTATTGAGATAAAAAGGAAGCCATTGACTGGGTTAGAAGTCATTAAAAAATAATGTGATCTTCCTCCATCACTGACGTGACCCTTCTGTGATCCAAAACGTCTCCAAAAATGACGTCAACAAAATAACTGAATAAATGTAATAAGAAAATGAAATAATAATTTTAAAAATAACCAATAAAATACAGAAAAAAACAATTTGAAATAAAAAAATAAACATTGTGTCTTTCATCACTGCAAGATCTGTTGTCTTGTATGTACAGTGACATTTTCTTCCATATATTCCCCCAGTGTCTTATTTTTTTTATGCTCAAAGAAGTTTTAGAATACTGAAAGTCACATAGAGAATACAGGTAAGAATATCCAACAACTTTCCCCTTTTCTCCTCTCCCTTATTATTAATATTTTACATGAGGATGGTACATTTTTTGCAATTGATATAAAAATATTGAAGCATTGCTACTAATCATGGTCAATGGTTTACATTATTGTTGACATTTTGGATCATTTGCTTTTATAGGTTTTGACAAAATTTGAAGTGGCCTGTATCCAATATTGCAAGATTAAGCTGAACAATTCTAAGGCACTAAAAATGCCTTACATTACAGCTATTCTATTCTACCCTCCCTCTCCTCACAGAAACTATGGTAATCATTAAATTTCAATTTTTGAAGTATAAGACTCAAAGTTACTTGCAATAATATTGGGGGCTTGAAATATTGGTCTGTTTTGTTTCACTAGGCGCTGCCTATGTTTTTGAGGAATTCTTGTCCCTCTAATTGAGAACATAGTCGTTTCTCCAGGATGGGTCTTTGATATTTTCTTGATTATTGTGTAGGTCCCCACCCACTAATATGATACACTATGACAAAATGAAGACTTATCTATAACATAGAAGCGTGCCCCAGGGGCACCATGTCCCATGTATCCCCCCCACATCCAACACCCTAAACAAGTAACTCTCCTCTGCCATATTTGCCAAAAGAACATTCCCAAATTGTAGATTTAACCACAAACTTGAAAATCAACAGAGTTCACCCACTCCTTCCCCAGACCTTCCCCTCAGTTCCATTTATAATACAACCTAAACCCCCAAACTTATTTGACCTCACAGACCAGCATTGATGAACCCAATTGTATCACTGCACCGCTGTCATGATCATTCACTGCACAACTACAACTTTCTACCTTATCATAGATTTTTACCATATGGACATCACTGGTGTGGGGTGTCAGTGATGTGGGGATTCATGGGAAGGCATTCACCTGGGTTATGCCTCTAAGATATATGAATATGCTCAATATTCATGGGATATTGTATCACTGGGTAGAGATCCACACAAACAAAAGAATATTGAATTCCCATCCTAGGAAGTTCTGCTACATTCTCTAATAGAACAGCAAGAATACCCTGAATGCAGGTGCAATGTCTACTGAAGGAAGACAGGCCATTGTGTCAGGCCCTGGATATTGATGATTGTAATTATGAAACTTTTCTTGTGAAATTGAAACTTAGCCTAGTACTATATACTGTTTAAAGAATTACCTCCTGAACACCTCCTTGTTGCCCAAATGTGGCCTCTCTCTAAGCCAAACTCAGTATATAATGCACTACCTTCTCCACAACATAAGACATAACACCTGGTTTCAAAGGTGAAATCCTAAAAGCTTTCTCTCTAAGATCTGGAAAGGACAAGGATCCCCACTGTCACCACTCTCATTCAATATTGTGTTAGCAGTACTTGCTCGAGCACTTAGAGAAGAAGAAAATATAAAAAGTATCCAAATTGGAAAAGAAGAAATAAAAATTTTGCTATTTGCAGATGACACGATCTTATAAATGGAAAGCCCTGAGAAACCTACAAAAAAGATTCTAGAGCTTATAAATGAATTAATAAAGTGGCAGTTAATAAGATAAATATCCAAAAGCCAGTAGTATTTCTGTACACCAATAATGAACAATCTGAGGAGGAAATCAATCAAGAAAAAAATCCATATACAATATCAACTAAAAGAAACAAATACCTAGGAATAAGTTTAACTAAAACTGTAAAGGACATGTACACAGAAAACTGCATAACTCAGAAAATTCACAGAGATAGAAAGTAGAATAGAATTTATCAGGGGCTGTAATGATGGTAGTGAATGGGGACTTATTGTTTAATGATTACAGATATTCTGTTTGCTTGAATGTATGGAGATGATGATAGCACTATGTTGTGGATTTAATTAATCAATGTAGTGTAATGTAATTAATGCCACTAAAATGCTCACATAAAAATGGTTAAAATGAAATAAACATAAAATAGCTAACTCCTGTTATCTGGAACAAAATTTATATTAACTATATTTTTCTTTGGTAAATTTGACATAATAATAGATTATTGAACACTTTAGATTTGCATATAATCTAAATCTTACTTTTCTAATGTTCTTTTCCATCCTCTCTTTGCTGAATAACTTATGACACATGCACATCTACATTACTTCTAGAACTTGGAATTTGACGTTATCAATTAGGCTTTTCTGATTTCCAATATGTCCTATGATTTACCAAAACTGTCTTATTCTCCTCTTATTTACCCTTCAAAAGATAAATCCAATTTTCATTCTACCAATAAAATTTCCTAAACTGCCATAATTATATACATCAATGGTATCTTCCATATGTAATTGCCATAGCATCTCCATCAATAGTACTTGAAATTGTTTTTGTTATGTTTTTAAAATTTTGAGACGTTCATGGTCTCAGTGGGGTTATAGTTGGTTAAAAACTTTAAGCTTTACAAATTTTCCCTTCCTAAACTATATTGGCTTCCTTTTGCTTTTTTTGATTCATGAAAGTAAACATACCAAATTCTTCTTACTTAAAAGCCTTTCCTCTTTCCACTCCCTCATCTGAGCTCCTTTCTACTTTCTCAATGGGATACTGCCAGAATCAAGAATCAGTCAATAATGGTGAGAGTTCCAAAATTTCATGAAAAGTTTTCTTTTTCTATTACCAGTGGTAAATTAAAAAGACCAGTTTCTCCTGGACAGCATATTTTCAAGAAGCAGTACATAAGTGTGTCTAGCCAATGGCCCTGATTGTTAAAAGTCTTATGGTCAGTTGATTTGCAGCACAATCAGTCATTATATGGTGTATGCCAACTGCTGGGGAATGAGTCATTTTATTCACTAATACAAATCAGTTTTCCAAGATATGCACACAGTGTAATTCAGGCATAGAAATATTTGCTCTCTATTTATTGCACACGTTCATTTTTTTATTATCCCTATGAAAATAGTTACTGATTATGTAAATTACCTACATGCACAAGGCCAAACTTATTAAAAATGATTTATTATAATCCATTTACTATGGATTGAATTGCAAGTTGATTAACTGCAAATGCATTTAATAAGCTTAGACTAATAATTAAACTGTATCCAAAAATTAATTTAAAATCACTTTCAGATTTCATAATGAGTAAGATATAATTTCTCCCTGTAGAAGCATAATATCTTTCAGGAGGAACGCTATATTTATAAATTTCTATAGGGCACAAATATACCGAATATCGACTTTACAAAGAAATATTAAAATTTTTAAATATTAGGGTAATAAAAAATTTTGTGTGAACAAGAAAGTGTGTAATATAGATCAATAATTCACTTATTAAATAAATACTTGCTGAATTTCTACTCTAAGCCACAAACACAGTAAGCTAGGCTCTGGAGCTGTATCTACTGGCCTCAAGCAAAAAATAGTTTAGTGTTGCATGTAACAAATACATTTGGAAATTATGTCAAGTTACAACTAAAGTATATGTTATAATGGAGAAGCAAACCTTGTTATAATGTATTTAATAGAAGAAACTCAACTAGCCTCTAATGATCCTAGGTCCAGTGCAGAAAAGTATAGCACTAGATCAGGAATAAAGAAATAGTCATAAGACCACATGTTTTACATATCCAGAATTTATAAAAATCCACTGGTAGTAAACTCAAATATCCTGTCCATTGTTTAACTTCTTCAAACATTAATCATACATTACAAATTTGATAGTATAACCTGGGAGCCACTTTCTCCTCCCAGCAATAATGGATCAAAGCCCTTTTACCCACTGTAAGAGACTTAAGATCTTGCCATACCTCCTTTTTTTCTCAGCCTACTCTATCTGCTCCCTCTTCTCTTCTCTTTGTCTTTCATGACAATCACTATAATTCCCACTCCTAAACCAGTTTTTCATGCCCTCCTACCCTTTGCTACATTTTGTATTGTTTTGCTTCCACCTCAGCCTTCCATTTAGTTATCCAACATCTTTTGAGTCTATTTATCTTCCTTTAAAATAAAGCTTAGGTATTACTTTAAAAAAAAAATGTCAATATGTTGTTGCCTCCATACACCCACATTCATTCTAAGCATCTTTCTTGGCTTGATGGCTTAATAGATGCTCCCATATAACATAATATAATAAAGTTAAATTAAACCATGTCTATCCCTTTTCACTGGAATGTAAGGATAATAACAATAGTAGAATTTTTTTTATCCAGTTGTTCCCCACTGCTCTAAGATTTCTGTGCCTTTAATTCTCAGCTAACATAGCTCCTGGTGAGGGTGTTGTTGAGCCTATAGTTACCAGCTTACCAGGGATGAAACTGTTCACAACTCCCAGGCCCTGAATTCTCTAATTAATTGTCAAAACCTGTGATGAGACCACAGAGGAGGGCAAGGTAACTGTGCCCACACTGTCTTGAGAGAGTGTTCAGACTGCAAGTGCTTCCTCTCCTTACTGGGGATCCTTAGGGCCAAAAGTGCAGCAGTCCTTTAACGTGGGCTGGGTGATTCTGTGCTCCCATGTTGAAAAAGAGTGATCAGATTGCAAGTGCTTGCTCCCTTTTCTAGAGCAAGTTGGGATCCAAAGTAATGCAGACCTTTAAGGTGGACTGGGTGAATCTGCCAGCCCTGCCTGTGAGACAGTATGCACTTCCTCTCCATCTGGATCCTGGGACTGTTTAACAAAATGAATCCTGTGGTGGATGATGGACTGTGGTTAACAGAATGAATATGAGAACTTCTTTCATGAACTATAACAGGTACTCATGTTATAGTTCATGAGTATGTTCTCATGTTTTTACTGTTAATGATATTCTATCATCCACCACACGTTTCACTGTGTTACACAGTCCCATGCCTTGTACAATCCATCCAAAGTGCATACTCAGTGGCTCCGAGTTTCATCATAGAGATGTACAGTCAGACCCCCTTATTATTGACCCTTAGCATTGATATAGTAACTTCTTTGCATTGATGCAAGAAAATACCAGTATCCCTCAATCAATGAGTGAATAAACAAAATGTGGTATATTAATACAATAAAATATTATGCTTCTAAATGAAGAAATGAAATTGGGACACATAACAATATGGATAAACCTTGATGACATTATGCTGATTGAAATAACCCAGACACAAAAGGACAAATATTGCATGGCTCCACTAATATGAACTAAATATAAAGAATAAATGCAAGAAGTTAAAGTCTAGAGTGTATGTTGTTAGGAGATGGGATAAGGGCTAAAAAGGGGTACTGATGCTTAATGTATATATAATTTTTAATTAGTTTGACTGTAAAATTGTAGAAATGAATAGAGTTGAAGGTAATACATTACAGTGATTATAGTGTGTATAATTAATACTGCTGGTTTATAAATGTGATTGTGGCTGAAAGGGGTAGCCTAAGGATATACATATCATTTGAAAGAATGCTAGAGAATAATCTTCAGATTGAATAACATAGTGAACCTGGTGTGTATGAGGATTGTGGTTAATAGTACAAATACAAGAATGTTCTTCTATGAATGATAACAAATGTACACCACTATTACAAAATGGTAAGAATATGGTTATTCATGGGGAAAACATAATTAATGTAATTTATAGACTATAGTTAATAGCAATATCATAGCAGTACCATATTGATTTTATTAATGTTCAAAGGACACAAGGGACTCAAAATGAAAGCCGAGCATGAAGTTTCCCACAGGCCTTCATTGTCACTTTAATATGTTCAAAGGTCTAGATTTTTAAAAGGAGCCCTCCATATCAGACCTGGCAGGTGTTACCTTACACATAGAAAGTTATTTGGGTGAGGAAATTACTCATTTTTATAGTAGAATAATTGTATAGATTGCATTAATATGTTTTAGCAAATCCTGCCTATGTACATATTGATTTCATGTTTATGCAATGTAAGAAACATAGGGAAGCCAAGTATTTCCCCCTAAACACATTTCATAGACTAGATCTTCAGCTATCTTTTACCTAAAAACCTCCAGCAAGAAATCTCATTAGGTAAATTTTTAACAAAGTTTTGATGTGACTATTTCTCCGATTTGTGTTCCCACAGTAAGAAAGATTAGCCACAGCCTAGCTTCTAATCTTCATCACTCAAGCCTTGCGTAGATTGTATATTATAGATGATTTCACAGCATGGGTGGCTTGTTGAAAGGAAGGGTCTGAGACTAGGCAACCCAGATGACTTCATATTGGCAAGGTAGTGTTGTTGAAAATTTGTTTTGGGTCCTAATTCATGAACTATTTTCCAAGCTGTTGTGGCTTCAAATTATTGTGTCTGATATGAAAATAGAGATACCATTTGAAATGCACAATTGCTAAGTGACATTGACCATAAAGAAACCCTGAATAATAGAATTGCTTTTGTAAAAGACAAATGAGTAAACCAAAGATCAGCTTAATTAATTCACTCTACCAAAAGTCTGTGGCGAAAACAAAATAAATAGTTGAGAAAAAGAGTATAGCCATAGGCTGTCAATGGAGACTCACAATTGATGCACAGACCAGGGATCAGCTTGGTCTAAGCTGAATTCTTTGAGCTCTACACCCTTCCCCCAGACCCAAAACATGCAGTGCAGATTCTGCACAAGGATCCTGCAGGAATTCCTAAAGTATTTGGTGATTTCCAATAATTTTCTTCTCTTATGCCTTGATTAATTGACTCATGTGAATAAACAGAATCTTTTAAAAAATTCGATTGAACAATATTTAGACAATATTAGGAACGGATTTGTTAGAAAATAAAATACTTTATTTTGTGTCATCTGAAAATGGACCTGATATGGAGCTATATCAGATATGTTTAAAATCCTGAGACAACCAACATTAAAAAAGGATATATACTGATATCCTCCCATGATGTCTAGAATTCAGGGACAACAAATAGGAAAATTCGTATATATTGAAGTTGGTTATAGTCCAAAAAACCAGCTGAATAAACACCATCAAGCACATTATTTTTCAGGTTATGTAAAAACAATAAGCTCATATTTGATTAAAAGGAAAAATATGAGGAAGATTAAACATTTTATCTTCATTCTTTGTCTGCATAGCTACCAGAGAGTAGATCACAGTCTCCCTGTTGAGAATATCAACTGTGTTCTCTTTCTCTACTGCTGTCTCTCTGATAAATGGCAACCCTGATATAAATTTTATTTTGTCTGGTGTTATGAACAAGGATGGATCTATTTATAGGTGTAAGCATTTATCAATTATCTAAAGAAAATACACATTTTATGTTGATGGACATAATATGTAAGTATACTGAAATAAAGGGCCATTATATATTTATATATGATCAAAGAATAAATATGAAAATGTAAAATTTCTGTTGCTGGGTGAAACAGAGAAGAGTTTAGTGCATCTATTTGCAGGTATAATGAATTGATTTTCATCCCAGGTTTCTTCTCAAATGAGTGTAAACATGAAAAAATGATAAACCTTTCAAGATGTTTCTTCAGTTAAATGAAGATGAGGATTTTAAGATAACACCACAATCAAATATTTAAGTTCTACTACTGGGCATTTTTTAAAAAGTAGTTACAAAAAGCAATAATTTTATTCAAGGAAAATATTTGTTTAATGCTTAATTTCTGCTATGTATTTTAATATCTCCCTGTTTTTTAAAAAAGTCACATAATTACATATATAAATTTTAAGATAATATATACATTATTTTTATTTGTGTATTATTGAAGCATTATATTCCATTTAGAAAGCCAACTCCCTAAGGTAATTGGAATGACCTACAAAACATTTTGAACAGAGCCTTTTTAATCTTTTTATTCCTCAGGCTAAAGATAAAGATTATGAATGGGGGCACCATGTGGTAGAACATCAAGTAAGTAGCGTATAGATTGATGATTCAATTGAGATGGGGCCCAAATAAGCAACAGTACAGAAATGATAAATAAAATAGTACCTATTTGGGGAGAGCAGGTTAAGGCTTTGTTCTGGGTTCCTACAGAATACATCTGGAGCACAGTTAAAAAGATGTTAACATATGAGGTGAATAAAATGACAAATCTTATTAAGAAAAGGCAGAAACTTATGGCAAGTACCTCAGACTCAGAAAACTGCACAGATTGAGTTGAATTGTTTATGACTTGAAGGATGTCACAGAAATATTGAAGGGTACATTAGACTTTGTGAAGGGAAACCTGAACATGGTGCCTGTGTGGATAGCAGAATAGACCAGCTCACTGACATATAAGCTACTTGCTAACTGTATGCACAAAGTACACTGATTCTTCTGCCAGCTCCAATCTGCTCTTGAAATACTCCTGGAAATTTTTCATTTAAAATACTGGTGG